>UELU01138725.1:0-68579 GCA_900490025.1 Megastigmus dorsalis
AGGTTTTTCATGGAAAACCCCCAAATATTTAGCTGGACCCTATTTTTTTATTGCAAATTCGGATTCAGCGTCGAAAAATACACAAGACATCATAGGTCTGGTTAACTGCACAGACCTTTTTATTTTTTTTGTGGGCCTGTGTTATTGGTGTAATGACTAGAATTACACTATAATAATAATACTATATATTTAATTTCTGTCGGTATTATCCATATCGTAATTATCATCATTTTATATATGCTACAGCTAGAGAACACAAGTGAAGAACTATTCTATGTTTTCTTTCTCTCCTATATTTGATTTTATTAAGTAATGTGGCATAAGATTTATGTAGATTTCTAGTGTCTTCTTTTTTATTAACTGGAATCCGATGCATGTGTATATTTAACATTTTCGATAAAATCCTTCTATGCCAGTACGTTTCCTTATCTAATATTCTAACATTTACGAAGTGAAAGTTATAATTTTGTTTCTATATTTTTATTAATCACTAATAAGTTTGTGTCCTTTTTATGAGTGTTTTTTCCTGTTCATTAATACGAGTGAAAACTTTTCTCTTCGATTCACCAACATAACTACCCACATAGCATGAAAGCTTCCCGGAAGCTTCCCAGGAAGTTTTGGAACCTTACAGTAAGCTTTCATGAAATATTGCAGGAAGGTCAAAATGTCTGGGACAAAATACTGTCAAAAAGCTTTCCTGAAAGCTTTTAGTAATCTTCCAGGGAATCTTCCAGTAACCTTTTTTTAAATTTCTTCAAAAGGCTGTAGTAAGTTTTGCGAAAGATACGGGAATCTTTCTGAAAGCTTTCGTGAAACCTTACAGCAATCCATTAGCAAACATTTCCACAAGACTTCAGTAAGATAACCGAAATGAAGTCTGTAAAGTTTCTGATAACTTTATTGGAACCTTGCAGGAAGCTGCCATGAAACATTCCGGAAAACTCAGAATGTCTGGGACAAATTACTGGCAAAAAGATTCCACAAAAGGTGTAGGACTCCTTCAGAAAGCTTCCTTAAAGATTGCAGAAATCTTTAAGGAAATATTATCACACGCATTAGTGACATCGGACAAACTACAACATTTTTTATATATATTACATATATTTGATTGTAAACCACTTCGCACGCTTACAAATTATCAATTTGTCGCAATTAAAATTATAAACGCTTAAAAAATTTTCGCTACACTCGGGATTCGAACCGACGTTCTTTGGGGTACGACGCATAAACCTTAACCACTATGCTACGCAACGATTGCGATATAAAATTTTAATCTCGCTAATAAAGTAAATGTAAATCAAGTTTTATTAAATGACTATCCTCTAAACAGTTATTCAAATATTAAAACATTCAAGATTATAAATTATAAAAAAGAAAATATTAATATTTAAATAAATATAGAATATGCAAAGTTTTATAAAATATAGAGTTCAAGCTTTCAGAAAGCATACTGTAACCTTTCTAAATTCCTTTCGTGACAAATTCCCGTATTGATTATTGGAATATTTCAGGGAAGCTTGCCGTAATCTTTCTGCAAGGTTTGATACAATGTCTCGCACTCTTATATTTTGAATCTTGCTTGTTAGATTCCGAAAAACTAGACGGAAGCTTGCATAAATGCTTGCAATACAAGCTTACAGAAAGTTTTCTTTTCCTTGCGAAAAGGTGAAGGGATCCTTCCAATGTAATATTTCATGAAACTTTCGCTCGGAAGCTTATTGGGGAGTAATATTACATGGAAGATATCCTGGAATGATTCAGGAAGCTATTATGCAAGCTTCATGTTAACTTGACATATCTTTCGAACGTTCAAACTTTCAAAAAGCTTACTGCAACCTTTCTTAATTGCTTTCATGAAAGATTGCAGTATGACTTTTAGAAACCTTTTATGTAAGGTTTTCGCAAGCTTTCTGCAAGGTTTCATGGAAAGTTTCGCGTTCGCATAATTGGAATCTTACTTACTATATTCCCTAAAGCTTACGAGAAGCTTTCGTGAATGCTTGCATTGGAAGGTTGTCGAAAGATATTATTTCAACTTAAGGTAGGCGTTTTGAAATATATTTCAGAAATTTTCAAATAATGCTTGCAGTAAACTTCCGTGAAAGATTGTGGTAATATTTCATGGAATATTTTTCTGGAAGGATTCTGAAAGCTATTATAGAAGCTTCGCGTTAGCTTGAAATTTTATTTAAGAGTTCAAGCTTACATAAAGTTTACTGCAACCTTTCTTAATTGCTTTCTTGGAAGATTGCAGTATGGCTCTTAGAAACATTTCAGGTAAGGTTCCCGCAAGCTTTCTGCAAGGTTTCATGGAAAGTTTCGCGATCTTCCATCTGGAATTTTACGTGCTAAACTCCGTTAAGCTTACGGGAAGCTTACGTGAAAGCTTTCATTTGAAGGTTGAGGAAAGACTTCATGGCAAAATTAAGGCAGAGATTAGTAAGAGATTGCCAGTGAGGTACGGCGAACCCTCGCCAGTCCAATTGTGCCGTGAGCTAGCGGTGCCACGTCGATGTGCATGGAATTATGCGCATCTAGCCTTCCCTGCCTCCGCTGCTCCATTTCACGAATCATGGTGCAGGAGGTAACATGCATGTACGGCGGCGGAGGAGAAATAACGAAATAAAACGCGTGGTCGGCCCAAGCGCAAAAGGGAAATTGTCGCGCGTATCCTCCATCCACTCGGTTTAGATATTTACAGAAACGCGGCCTTTAAACTGATTTTTTTTTTATGAACCTCAAACATTAATGAGTAAATTCCAAAGTGCATTAATAGTTCATTTTTAACCGAATTATTTAACATAAAATTTTATTAAATGTTTTACTTCCCCAAATGTAATTACATTTTTATAAGATAAATTCTAAAAATACTTATATTTGAAAGGTGTTTTAATTTCAACACTACTGTCATTTTATATTAGACGGAACCTCGTGATTTTAATAAATTAAACATATATACATTATCATTAAAGCACAATAACGCAGAGGGCCTTTATCATTTGTTACTGTATTTTCAAAAATCAATATAATGTCAATAGTTTGAAAAAATTTATTATTTATGTAATTAATTGTACATGACATTTATATCATTTAATTCCAAAGGCAAAAAATTAAAATAATTGCTAGTAGCGTATAGGCTGATAGACATATGTGACTTCTTGGTTTTTTTGACGTAAGTGCGATTGGGTTGGCGTAGCGGATTAGCGCCTTGCCTGGTACCCGAGTAGAAAATAAATAAGGTGGAAATCAGGCCCTGATCATGATACCTATGAGACTGTTCAGGACCTGATCAGGATGGTAACGCTTATCTGATCAGGGCCTGTTAACCAGAAAGTGTAATAAAATAAATTTTAATTAATTGAAATAATATATATAGGACCTACGCACAGGTAAAAATTTACCTCGGTAGGGTTTACCATTGATATAATATATATAGGACCTACGCACAGGTAAAAATTTACCTCGGTAGGGTTTACCATTGTAAACTTATTTTCTAGTTAAATAAAATAAATAAATAAATAAACGTGCAAAAATATAAATAAACAATGAAATATTTTTTTCAAAATTTTATTGGCTGTAGGTACGTACTTTTGTGTACTCTGTATCTGTAAATACAAGTTTTTATAATTTTATAATTAATTACAATAATTAAATTAATATCTGCGTATGTATTCTATATAAATTCACAGCCTGTGCTTAAATTACATGATCAGCATATTTTACAATGTACTGAAATATAAAGTTCTTTTAAACGTTTTTTAACATTATTGATTGTCTCTTTTGCGTCCTTCCCAGTCTTTGGCGTTATTGATAATGGAGCCAATTGCTTTATAGAAAGCAAAATCTCCTACGGTAGTATTGGCATACACATTCACTATGCATTCTAAAAATAAAAATTATATAAGAAAAGTATGTTTAACGTGAAATTGTTAAAAAAAAATTTGTTAAAGAAAATTTACCTTTTGTAATTGAACCAAATTCAGTATTTTTAAAAACAATTTTGTTTTTCATGGCTTTCTGAGCAGTAAACATTAGTATAACCGATTTAGAAAAGAAGTTTTTCATAATGACAGTTAAACTTTTTTCAACAAATATTATTTTTAAAATAGCAATCGATGGATTTAGATGACTTGTTTTGATTTTAGCCATATGATCGTCTTCAGCCATCCTACGACATAGCTGAGCTAATGGCTTATGTCCACTACGGAGCTTTTTTTTTATTTTACCTAATTCATTTTCAAATGGAAAGACTGTAATCTCATTAATAGTGCATTTAAAATGTCTTACATCATCTGAAACATGTAGTAAACTATGCATGTTTAATATTTGAGATTCCAATCCATAATACTGCTGAGCAAGCAAAACAAATCTTTCTAAATAAATACTAGCTTGATCCAAATACAAAGATATTAATTTATAACTGCTTAATATTCTGAAAGCTACGTGTAACAGTAAAAAATGTTTGAGCAAGTGCTCAGGAAGAATATTCTTCATCATTAACGGTGCACAATATTTTAAAAAGATATTAAATTCTGTAGCTTTCCAATTATTGATCAAGCCTAGTGATCTTGTTGATCTCTGGAATTCGCATGGCATCTGGTTACTTAAATTTATCATTTTCTGTGATACTTTTAGAATTTCAAATTTATTTAGTTTGGTTTTTCCACTCAACCAATAATCATTTAATAGTTTTTTCATAATACCAAGGCACGCTAAGTGCATAGTGTCTCATGGACAATCTGAAATCATATCTATATGTGGTTTCACAGATATCAAAGGAGATACTCCAATATGATGCTCTGGATCATTAAAATCTCTAAAACTTTTATCTGTCCTATTTGCACAGCCACTTGATGGATATATGGTATGATGATTTAAATATTCGCCTCTTACTGCACATCGTTCACAGGCATAATAGCCTGTGTGACCTTTAACCTGTTTAATAAATGCACGAGCAGGCCTGTCACAAATAAAACACATAATATTAATTTTGAATAACTTGTCTTGAATAGTTATGCCATTTTTTAATAATTTATTTAGTTCTTCTATTAACTTGGTTAGATAAACTTTAACACATTTTGGCTTTCCTTCACCACAGTAAGTAGCAATATTGTAAGGTTTATAGATGTGATTTTTGCAATGAATTTTTCATAAAATTGGCCAAAATTCTTTCTTACTTGACTTGAATAAGGGAAGCCCATCTATATTACATTGAAGATCTAATATATTATCTTGATGACATTCGGGAATAACAATTTTTTGCAATTGATCTCTAATGCCAAAATAAACAAATTCAGATGTGTCATTTTCATCTACTGGAATTAACTTTTCATTTTTGAAATTCATGCTTGAATTTGATTTCAAAAATGTTTTTGATGATTTTGGAAGATCTGGTATAAGAACTTTCAAAATATGGAGCAATGGAGTTAAATGCTTGTGACGAATGATAAAATGTTTGGCCCAATCTCTTAGTTGATCCACTAATGACAGATCATTTCTTACACTGTTGTCTATTTTTTCTGTATACAAATTTTCTTCATCTGTAGAATTCTCACTTTCACTTGAGACACTAGATGTATATGAGTCACTAGAAGATTCCTTTGACTTACAGAACTCAGAATTTTCTGTTCAAACATTTATATACATGTCTTCATTGCTTGGGATTGGGTCAATCAGCTCTTGTAAATTATTTACACTTTCGACTGTGTCACTGTCACAGTTTGAAGTAATAAATGCTGAACTAGAAGGACAAGAAACAAAATTATTAGTAACAGTATTACTTCTAGCACTATTTTCATTGTCACTTTCTTCACTTTCATCACTTTCTTTTATTAATTTTACAATTCTGTATTTTCGCGTTCTCAATTTTGATAATAAACGCTTTCTTTTATAATTTTCTTCGCTCATTATAACTACAAACCTGATATTACTATAAAATACTACACAGTAGACGGTTTATGCTAATATATATATATACTAAACAGTTTATAACCTAACCTAAAAATATATAAAATTCTATTAAGGAGCTGATCAGGTGGTGGTCAAGCTAATCCTAATTAGGGAAGATAGACATCTGGGTGATCAGGACCTGATCCGATAAGCGTTACACGCCTGTTCAAGTCCTTATCGGATCTCCTGATCAGGGCCTGATTTCAAGTCAGGACATCCTGATTTAATTTCTACTCGGGTAATTTTGTTACCGAGGTTCGAATCCCCCCTCGTAATAAGTTTTTTTTTAAATAAATTTTACTATTTTTTTTTAATTTTTTGCACGTTACTCTAATCGATCGTTTCTTTTAATTACTATATTTTTTACTGTGTATACTGTTTTATAAACAATTATAATAAAAAAGCACTTTTATATGCATTTGTTACAATATCCCACATAGCACGATACGTAGGAGAAACGTTTTTAGAACGTTTCTTTGGAAACTTAGAAACGATTCTCTGAAAGTGGAAGAAACGTTTCAGAAACGTTTTAGAAACCTTGAAATGTCCGCTTTTGGTGTCTCAGGAAACGTTTTAGAAACGTTTGTAAAATGTTTCTTATACATATATCAATTATAAAGTTCCTTTGGTCACGTTGCAGAAACGTTTCAGAAACGGTTCACTTAAAACCTTGAAAAGAAAACCTTTAAAATCGACGAATAAATTTTAAAGTTTAGGGTTCGATGCCCATGGGTCGTATCATCCGGATAGTAACACCTAAAATTCGCACCACAACCCTTTTTAAAATAATTGAAGCACATTTATTTCAAGGTTTCACGTGAACCGTTTCTGAAACGTTTCTGTAACGTTGCCAAAGAAACTTTATAATTCATATACGTATAAGAAACATTTTACAAACGTTTCTAAAACGTTTCCTGAGACACCAAAAGCGGACATTTCAAGGTTTCTAAAACGTTTCTGAAACGTTTCTTCCACTTTCAGAGAATCGTCGCTAAGTTTCCAAAGAAACGTTCTAGAAACGTTTCTCCAACATTTCGTGCTATGTGGGACACAATTAATTATCGATTTTAATCTTTTGCTTTAAATCTATAAACTTTTTTGGTAATTAAATGCTTGGCTGTTTATGTAAACGATGTAAACAATAACACATTTCACTCTGAAGTTGTACATTCAGTCGATCGTGTATGAGGAACAATTTTGGATACGCAGTGGATGGTAAAATTAAATAAAAAAACTGCGTAAAATTACTATTTGACGACATTTCGTTAGCATGGTTCGCTGACCTCTTCAGGCATGTACACTATCTTTCTCACTTGTTACATGTTAAAAAAATTCATCATTACGTCTAGCTCCCTGTGTAAGGAGAGACATAAGTCTAACCTCACACTTACAAAGGCACACGGAAAAAAATCGGAAGCAGAGTTTCATGAACCTTCAAGCAAAATTTACCGAATAGCTTGAGCTGAACTCATCAAGCAAGATGTGATTGACGGTTATAGAACATCTACATAACTAGTTCGATAAATTTTGCTTGATCAATAGAGTAAAAGAAGTTAGGCATACTTTACCTTGCCAATCAAGTAATTATTGCTCGCTTGAATAATAAACTTGAGAAAAATGTTTAATTTTCTGCGTTTTATTTTTTATTTTTAATACAGTACATTATATAAGGTAACAATAAGTATATAATAATCATTTACAAAATGTGCCTTGTATTTTATTTTATTTTATTTTATTTTATTTTCTGTCGCTTGCCGCTGTAGTTGTTTACACCGCGTGATATGTATATAGCAACCGCCAAGCGTATTTAATACACAGGGTGTACAAATTCGGAAAATATTGAATATAAAATTAGGACTTAGGATAAGTTAAATAACTTGAAAAGTTAATGTTTACATTTTAGTAAAAGAGAGGGTATTATACACACTCGCGATTGGAAGACGGCAAAGTAATCTTTGCTTGATTATTTAGGCACTTCGTATTTGACTGTTATTTCAGTATGTATTACCGAATATTTTCAGTAACATTTGCCCAATAACTTCAATACATTTTACTTAATTCCTGCTTCAGTGTAATCTGCCGAGCTAAATTAAGTAATGTTTGCTTGCGATTTTTTTCCGTGTACGATTAAAACTAAGGAACCAAAATTGTTCCTCATACGATCGACTGAATATACAACTTAGAGTAAAAAATGGAGGACGAGCAAAATACCTCAACATTCAATAGTATATTTTATTGGTTTACCAAGTCCTGTCTGGCCTACGAGTACGAAGTCATTCGAAGCTGAGAGGAGGCCATGAATTAGGAGAACTGCCGGTTTCCCCTTGGATGGAAGACTTTTTGGACTGGCAGTAATTCTGTGCAATCCCAAAATGTAACCATCGTCCGTTGTAATGTTATATTGCACAGCTTTATATCCATCGAACTGCTCAACTAATCCAATCTAACCAATTCTGGATGAGAATGATTCTAGGATAAGTACAAATTATACTAGTAGCTCATACTCACAAAATGAGTTATAGCTGATCCGTCATTTCTCGCATCGCGCTCTTGAACTGTGGCTACAATGTCGGGTCTTCTGTTTTTCGTGAAGAGTTCCGTATAGATAAAATTAAAAAAATTTGCCGAAGTTAACGTAAACACGCAAAACAAAATACAAATAGGCTTCCACATCTTTGTATATATATATACTCTTACGAGCTTTCGGTTCTGATGAGTACTGACTCAACGTAAATGAGTACAATATACCTATACTTATCGCCTTGGTATGATACAGTATGTATACTATCGGACTCAATTTTCTGTAGCTATAGAAGCTTTATCGGAATTATGAATGTAATTTTGTAGCAATTGCCAACTAATACGTTGTTCGCTTTCTAGGAAAGAACTGTTAATTGCTTTAGCGGTATTCTTTCGAAACGCCGCTGCCCATTTATTGGCATTTAACTTCCTTACAGTTAATCATTCGTTACAATATATATATATGTATTGTATTGTAATATTGTAATATAAAATGCATAAATACCCGTGTAGGTGATAATTTCTTCAAAAGCTGGATATTAAGTATATGCGATAGCATTATTTACAAGTATATAAATAACAGTAAGCTCTTTTACTTTTTAACCATATCAGCACACGTGGTAGAATACTTTTTTTTATATATTCGTAATATTCTGGTCTTTAGCTCTTATCAAACAAAATTGATATTTTGTAGGTCATCGAGGGATGTGAGCAGCGCCACGTGAACAGGTGTCAGTTTTCCTTTAAAAAGTACAAATTTAGCTCCGGTTGACCTATGTTGTGTCGCTATGAGGACAAAGTTGCGTCACCATGAAAACCCACGTATGAAGGATAATTTACGTTCTGCAATGGGGCAAATGCTGCACTGCAGCGGGATAAATACTGCGCTACAGCGAGGGAACGCTGCACTACGGCTGCAAGATCAAATTAATTCTGACTCCAAATTTTTCAGTGTAGAAAATATATGAGAATGAAGACAGTTAAAGATTCGATCGGGGCTATATATATGCGAGAACAAGATCGCGATAAATTATTTTATTATCTACGGATGGGCCTACCGTACGCATCAGTAAGACTCGTGTATAGGCAGATTCTGCCTTAGATGTTGGAAAATACGTTATGCTATTATCTATTACTCACGTGCACTCATGTTCAGATGTCGCTCGCTCAGTTTCGCGTATTCACTCACTAAACGAAACGTAGAGCACTACTCAATTACAAAAAGTCACCATTTCACGTAGACCTAACCCACGAAATGGTGGCGGCTTCCCTCACTACACATGGGCACGATCGACTTCTCGTACCGCGACCTCGTGGCCGTAACGCACTTTTCAATATTGGCATCCATCTGCGAATGCGGGCTCGTGTTTTGCACCCCAATAACGTTCTAAAATAACTATTCATGCAGAGAGCATGTCATCGATTACGCATAAAGTAAAAAATTGACGATAGGAAAGTGTGTGAGTATACAATTACTAGATAATTCATGGAGACTACAGTAATAGAGTACACGTGTAAATGGTCCTCATACGATTACGCGATAACGCGAATTTCCTGCACGCGCTGCAGCAGTTCTCTACCTATAAACGCCGCATGATAAATAAAAATTTCGATGGAGGTTAAGGAATAGCGTTATTTTTTTTTGTGAAACGCTCGCAACGTGCATTTGCATAAGCTCGGTGAGCTGCTTTTCCGGCAATGCATTTTTATCGCCGATGCGCGCTTTCGTAATGCGTCCCTATATACTGTGAGGATTTGGGGGTGGACTGAATTTTCCGACATCGCCAAAAAATGTCGACGCCAAGCAAAATTATAAAAGTTTCGATCTCGCGTCGATTGCGTTTAAAGGGAAAACATTTTTGCTGTAGACGCGATCAATCTATTTGTGGAGTTCTGCGACGATATACTGTGTATAAATATTTATTAAAAAAGTAAATAATTGGTTTCAGATTGTAAATTCTCTCCTCTCTGTGTGTATTCACTAAATTTACATGTCGCTACAATAAAAGGTCAATTTTTATCGAAAGTGAAAGAGATATACTATTGGTTTTAGAATTGATTTTAATAATGGATCAGAATTCACAGATTTTATTTTAATATCTTGTTTGGTTTGCTATCTCTGTTGAGAAATTGTTGAATGTAAATTAACGATCCATGATGTTCATTAATTGAAAGGAAATTGATGCATATATTGTATGTGGAATTTAATAATTTGTAAATTTACTGAAATATTTGCTCTATATATAATCTGAGCTATTATATTAATATACAGAATAAAAATGTTGAATTTCTAGAAAGCTTTTTAAGTATTCTATTGAACAAATGTATATCCTATTTTCTTTAGATGACAGGATTTATTTATTAAGTTAATAATTTGTACATGCCGTGTTCTGTACAGTGGTGAAAGTATTAAAACTCCTTGATTATTTAGTAATTTAAAATAGTTTAAAATTATTCAAAGTTAATGATGTGTGCTATTATTCGGCATATAATATTACAATTTGTTGCTGTAGCTCAATATAATATCAATTTCAGTTTCAGATATTTTTAATAAGTAACTGATATTATTCAAACTAATCGTATTACACAGAATATCTAGTTCATTTCAATTTCCGTATTGATTCGAAATGTATCGTGATACTTTATAAATTTATTTATTCATTTATTTATTTATTTATAAACGGGAGTTACAAATTTATAATGCAGACAATTATTAAAAATTTCATTAATATTTTATGTGCAATTACAGTAAGTGAAAGAGTGATTAACTTGTGTACTATTTATCATAAGTTGTAACTCTATATCCAGAGACTTATCCCTTTTCTTTTATTTATTAACAAAGAAAAAAATTTGAAAATATACTTATTAATTCTAAATCTTTCCTTTCATAACAATATTATCAATACCTAATTCCTACTGTTGTTGATACAGTTATACTATTGTTATCATTCTGAATTACAATCAAATGCAATCTCCCATCATATATAATATTCTGATGATAATTACGGTTGTCACGTACTTTCTTTATAACTTAGCAAACTGTAAAGAAATCTCGATCCTAGACCCACGGAGCCCATCCATCGCCAAACAGAAAAAGAAAAAAAAAATCACCAAGAAGGCCATTGATCATAGCGACTCCCACTTGGCGTCTTCCTCTCCGTATTCACCTCCACAAGGCACGCGTGCGAGAACAATATACATCTTCAGCTATACGGGGAAAAGAAAATTCATCCCCGCGCGCGTGTCCCACTCGAGCTGCGAGGATTTCTCTACTATATACCTCGCCGCGCGACCGCGCGTGAAAGCATTCGCGTGTAATTCGAGAGGCGGTGGCGGTGCGCCACTGGCGAGGCGTATATATATATCCCACGTTTATACCTATAATTCAATAAAATTCAAATTTATCGGTCCAGGCTACGTATATCGTCATGAGCTTTAATCATGAAAGAGGGAGAAAACAAATGCCGTGTGTATGGAATACTTTTTTTTTTTGAGGGAATTGAGATAAATGCTCGATAAAGTTTATTCAGTTGAGCTTTTGGGAAACGACGGCTCATTGGACTTTTAAAATCCGGACGAAATTTTTGTCGTCGCTTATACAATTAATTATTTGAAGAGTCATTAATGTATCCTGTTTGATGAATGATTTTCCTGCGGTTATGCATTTAATTTCTTTTCCGCAAAGGATATGGATGACTTTGTCATGTGAATCAATTGTGTATCTACTGTTTTTAATAATAATTAAGGTAAAAATCAATGAATTGAATAAAAGTGATATCAGAAATAGATGCAAAAGGAAACCAACGGCTGCATATTCTTGCCAATATTTTTTAAATAAAATTCTGTTACATTATAATTTAACCGACTGTTAAATTTTATTGATCATTAAGAAATCTGACATTGAAATTTTATTCATGGCTCAGATGACATTGGCATCTTTAAAACATGATTGCAACATTACAATTTTATCAAAATTCATCGCGACCGATTAACGACCTAATAGGATATTTCCTAAAATAAAAAAAAATAAGGCCCGAGATACAGAAACAGCGAGAAGCCATCCTCTTACGCCTCGATTTAAGAAACATCCTCGATAACTCCTCCAGAGCAAAAGCATAGTGGTGTAAAAAAAAAGCGAAAGAAAGAGAGGAGAGCGAGAGAAAACAGCTCGCGTGACACATCGACTTTCACTCGCCCCCTCCGACCCCTCCGAGGATATCTTCGTGATTTCACGCGGAGAATGTAAGTTCCCCTCGCCCTGCACCTCTCCTCACCACGTGCCGGGAAATCCAAACTACCTCTCCTGGTACGTATAATGCGCCTTCGCCCTCGCGAGTTGTTATTTCTCGCGCGGCTAACGCGAGAGAGCGATAGAGTGAGAGAGAGAGAGAGAGAGAGAGAGAAGCTCCGCGCTCAGCGACACATTCCTTCGCTTATATTGAGAATTCGATGGCTTCGCGCGGGGAATCCGAGCCGCGCAAAGTCTCGGAAGCGCCGCTGCTATCCTATATAACTCGGCACTTTTCCCTCAGCTTCGCGCGAGCGCGGGAGGATTTGATTTTTCGTCGCGCGCGGGGAGCCGGAAGGATGTCACCGTCACTGTACGGACGAGAGTATACAGGAGCTTTCCTCTACACAGCCGATTTTTCGGATTTTCAGATTCTGCTGCTGCTTTTCGAGTGGTACAGTTTCTGACGAGGATACATTGGCCTCATCCTCGTACTTTTTTTTCGGAAACTCTTGATTCTCTTTTTTTTGTCCTAGTGTGGAAAGTTGAGATTTTAGACAATGTGGTTTCTTATCAATGTAAAGGTTTTAAGGTAACTTGATAGACTCCGTATTTTATTAAAGGTATTTTAATTTTTTTTAATTAATCATAATAAATAAAATTTTGTTATTATTTTCCACTATCCTTTTAAGAACAAAAGTCAAAGTTTTAATGTAATATACAACCAATTTCTAATGAACCTTATTTGGAAACCTTCAAAGGTAAGTAAATATAAAAATTTTAGCAATATAATCGATAATCATAATTTAAAAATTTTCAGAGAATTATATAACTGCAAAACAGCAAGCATAAAGATAATTGCATTTTCTAGGTGCATCGTAACTCTTCGAATTATTATCTTTCCTTATCTTCAGGTATTTATATCATTAAATCTCAGACTCAAAGGAATAGAAGCTGATAGCTGAAGTTTCATATGTACAAAGAGACTTCTTAACTTCTTCGCTGTATTATTTCGCGGATAAGTTTTGGCGAAGCACTTGTAGAAGGAGTGGATTTCTTGGCTATTGAAGATTCGATAGCCTGGAGAATCTCTGTTGTGAAAGCTCAAAATTTTTCTGTGCTCAACTTCCACGTGCTTTACATTTCCTTTCCTCTCTATCGTGTATACATTGCATTCGTTCTTATGACTCGTTCTTTGAACCAATTTTGCACCAATTTTTTTCGATAACTCACTTTTCAAACGTCCTTATACTTTAGAATTGTATTACATGATTTTGTACCAGAGTGAAAATGTAACAAACTTATAATTTCATAACAGTTTGTTAGTTATATGTTACTTAAGATTCGTAATTTGCATTCTCATCAGCAGAAATATGATTATTACGATGAAAATGATTTGAACATTTTTCATAAATATATTATTATTCATCATAATAAAGTTAGTTGAAACGTGCAACAAAGTATCGCATTTATATTTCGGAAAATATAAAAATTTACTTTTTACAAAATTGCAATTTTTACGTTTATTTGAAATTGTTGCGGTGGGCAACCTCATAGTTGGAAAATTTTTAGGAATAAAACCCGTGGTTCTCGTGTGTCGAGCGTGTTTCAAAAATGGAGTTTTCCTATATTCCCGGGAAAATTTTGCATTAATGTTTACGCGTAAAAAAGAAAATGGAAACACGTTTCAAACTGCTCTAACACATTGATACGCTCGTATTATAAATATCGCGAAACGAATTGTGTTTCCGCATATTAAATGCTCCACTAAACCTGAATCGCGAAAGGATAATACGATGCACTCGTTTGCTAAGCTCAACGAATCCAGACACAATCTTTTTCAGGAACCTATTTCGCATTTTAAGCGGCGCGCACATCTTCCCTCACTAATGCCATCCGTTTCGCAACAGTAAAAATAACCCAATTTTTCCAAAGGCAATCTATCCTCTCTCTCTCTCTCCCTCTCTGCGTGTATAAAAAAGTCGCGAGCAAATCTCTGGGATATACAGTCGAGCGAGCTACGAGTGAGAGAGAGGGAGAGGGAGAAAAAGCGCTCGAAAGCCATACTTACAGCCCCTTAAAAGCGAAGTACCGGCAGTCAAATTTCATGTACACCATATACGACGCAATATAAATGCGCGCATGCGTCCCTCCTTCGCTCTCGCACGCACACACACACACAACTGAAAGCTGCGCATTGGATTTCGTATATGAACCGTTGGTGCAGTCATTGTTTCGTGCCTCTCCTTCTCTCGCTCTCTCTCAGTATAGGAGCCACATACGCAGGACAGACATAGTAGCCCATCGCCCTTTAAAGCTTCTCGTCGAAATCCCGCGCTGCCGCTGCTCCTCCTCGCCCTCTCTTTAAGTCAAATCGCCGTAGCTAGACGCTCGCGCGGCTTTCGTGCAAACATATAACTCAGCGGAGGAGGGACCCGGGTGGTATACGTACGACGGTGTGCACTCGAGACCGCCGCCGTCGTCGGCGACGCCGCGAGTATCATTTTTACAAGCTCCATTTCGCGCGTTTGCCTTCTTAAAGCATGTCGGCAGAGATAGAGGGAGGGACAGAGAGAGAGAGAGAGAGAGAGTCAGAGAGAAAACACCTATAGGTACGTGTGTGTGTGTTCGCTACTCGCACCACTTCTGCTTCGTCTTTACCCGTCCTATAATCCTTTCTCTTCCCCTCTCTCTTTCTATATTTTCGCTCCACTCCGCCTCTCGTCGCTACTTCTTCTTCTTCTTCTTATTTTTCTTCTTTTGTCATATACTTTTTCCTCTCGCGCGCTTCTCGCCCGGCTTTATTTGGAAATAATGTCGTTAGCTGCGCGCCGCCTCTCTTCCTGTATCCTCCCTTGCACACTTCGACTCGTGGTATATATTCGTTTATTATTTGTGCTTTACACCGAGAGCTGCTTCGGCTGCAATCGCCTTTTTCTCTCTTTATCGAAATCTAATTAAGACCTGTGCTGAAAATTCGCCTGCCTACACTGTAGCTTGATCCGCGGCCGCGAGGTTTTTCGAAAACGTAAAAGCTCCCATGAATCATGTGCTTTTACACGAGATTTAATAAAACTTTAAACGCTACATTAAACGCGATGCATTTATTTTTGATGAAATGGGTAATATTTCATGGGAGAGTGGAAAATATTGGTTAGTCGTGTTACACGGCCGTGGGTTCAACGGGTGAAACGATGAATCTTTGTTTAAAGCCATTAAGCTGTTATTTAGCTTACAGTGTGAAGAAATCAATTACGTGAATTATTAATATTTTAGATCTCTTTCCTGTAAACCTTGTGATAAACAGTAATTTGAGCTATTTTAGATATTATGTTTGAGAGAAATAATTCAAACTTCCATTAAAACGATCTACACCTTATTCAAAGCTTATGAAGAAAATGAAATGATAATAGTGAAATAAAAGTGATGCATAGATTGTTTGCTCTAAGTAATTCACGTGCTGATCCAAACAAATCTTGCAGAATATGACTAGACTATATGTCGGTATCGATAATTGGATTTGCCTTCGTTCGAACTAATACAATACGTCATATACGTTAAACAATTATTTTACGACAATTATTTTACAGCAGCTCGGGTTTTCTCGTCCGCGCTTTCATCCGTCAATCACCTTCTCTAAATTATTCGAACGCAAAAATGGTTCACGAACTTTCTCATTATCCTTTGTTAGTAAAAACAAATCTGTAGCGGATCTAAACTGAAAAATTCATCAATACACTTTTCATAAAAAACTTGTTATTTCATTATAGTTAAACACGCAGAGCATCCTTTTAATTATTTTATCGTCCTCTTAACAGCAGCGACTATATACAGTAACAGGATATCGTCTCTCCCGCTGGAGTCGCTATGGCACTTGATTCGTTTTCTCTCTTCGCCTATATACAAGGAAAATATAGGAAGCAAGAGAAAGAGAGGAGATAGAACGAGTAGCTGGAGGATTTTTATCGCGATTCTCAGACTTTACAAGCGTATATACTGACCGACACGGGGAATGATTCTCCAGCGAGAACGAATGAAAAGTCGTTTTATGAGCGCTTGTGCGAGCGAGCTGCTTGCTTTTTTTTTCTAGAGGCGTAATTGGTAATCCCCAACGCTTCCAGAAATAACGTCCATATTCACTTCTTTAATGGTCTCGTTCGCGAGCTACTCGAAAGTCCAAGTATATTTTCAATGCGCGAGCTGTGTTTGTGTGAATACCCGCATGTGCTTTTGTGAATGGTAGATCGATAATAAAATAGAATCGCGCGCGAGCCACGTTTACTGGCTTATAATTTTTTTTTTCCTTTTACCGATCAGTGACGAATACTGAATTGAATATTCGTAGGAAGTATTTATTATTTTTATTTGCACCTTTTGATTGAGGGAGGAATATTCGCTTTGCTAAACTCCGTGAATTGTGTATTAAATTAATGATTCGATAAAGGCCTTTTTATATTTATTAAGTCAGATATTATCGTCACGTATAAGAAATAGAAAAATTGCTATTTTCGAAATTGATTGGTTGATTACTAGTAATTATTTAGGTTCATTTTAAATAACTGTTAGAAAAAGCTTTGTATCGGCGAAAAAATTTTTTTTTTCTAAAAATGAATAAAAACATTTTTTAACATCATTGGAAGAAAAATTGACTATTTTTGAGAAAATTCGTTTTGTGTGTGTGTAAGAATGTACGATACATCTGTATCTCGAGAACGGATGAATCTATTTTCAAGTTTGAAAATTCATTTTATTCGTTTTATTTGTTTTATTTTTCTTAAAACCTTTATTCCAAGGCCAACTCGTTCAAAAATGCAAATAAAAGCTTATTATTTATACTTTTGATATCTTTTTCATAACATTTTCTACAATGTATATTGGCCTTGCAATAAACGTTTTCATACAACCATGATTTCTCATATTTTTGATACAATGAGCATTAACTCGGACCCTAGGGACCATTTGACTAAATTTCGAGACACATATCTCATATTTTCGATCAAAGAATGTCTCTGTAAAGTTTCATCAAAATTGGTTTCCCGGACTCCTTGGGTTCCCCTTATTAGTTTAAACGTTCTGTTTGGGAATTTCCTTATTATTTTATAGAATAGGAACGTTTCTATTTTGGGACATATTCATTGAAAGGCATCGAAATGGCACACCTTCTAAAAATGCCGAAAAATCGTTTTTTAAATAAACAAAACTGTCTATGAATCGTATTTTTGGCAGAAGAAGTCAAGGGAACTTCTCTCTTCTCGTCATTTCTTCTCCTACTCTTGTAAGTGCTTGGCTGCGTTAGACGCGCCACGAGAGTTGCAGTCGAGCGTTACGTTGGAAATTCTGTCGATAAAGACGCGCAGCGTTGGGACTGACACAGTTTGCCGGAATGGGAATGCTTGGGCCCGCTTATATTTTGCAGAGCCGAAAGTAGTGTGAGTTATTGATTTTTTGCGCATTCGTTCAGTAGTGAATTTCAGTCATTTGACATTTGAACGACCATGCAATTGGAATATTAATAAAAATGCAATTAATCTTTTAAAGAGTGGAGACAAATAATTTGTACTTTCTTTCATTTTCAAACAATACAAAATCCCAATTAATTGATACAATTTCAGTTACAAAGTTGAGTGTTAAGCAAAAATTGCAAGGAAAAATGAAAAGTTAATAGTTCATTTTTTAAATATAAAATACTTTTTATAATCACATTGTGTATTCTTACTGTGCAAATTTTCCACAACAAACGTGAAGCATGACAATGTAAAACCCCATAACAGTATGTGCTAGCAAACTGTTAATAATTTCTTATATTTGTGTACGTCAACATTAATGATACTGACACTGCGGCTTTATTGACCAAGACCCCGAATTTTCAATATCTTTTTCCAGGCTTTTTTTCAACTAAAAAAAAGGTTTGAAAAAATTTGAAAAAGATCATATCCGACGTATTTCGAGCTGTTCTTTCGAATGGTGATACCGATTTTTTGTTAAAATACTCCTGAAAAACAATATGGCGTTTTTTTCACGAAAAAAAGTAAAAAATTTTGAAATTTTCAACAATATGAATTTTTTTCATAAGGAAAATGCAATGACAATAATTCAAAATACTGCAAAAAAGTGCAATCGATGTTCAAATATTAAGGAAAATTTTTTTTCATGATTCTAAAATATTTTTAAAATTTCTAAATTTTTTATATAATAGTTGAAAATTTCTAAATTTTTTCACTTTTTTTCGAATAAATGTATTTAATCTGTATAAATAACGAAGTGAGAGTATTTAATTGAAAACTCAAATTTAATATTATTGTTAGACTACTATGTAATAATATTCTATATTTTATAGGTGATTGTTGGAAAGAGAATTAATTTGATAAATATGATTTTATTTTGTAGTGATTTTATATTAACAAAATTTGTAAAAAAAAAAATAACAAAATTAAAAGTAATCTAAAAAAATTATTGTATAATAAAGTTAATAATAATAAAATTATATAATAATAAAATGTTATAATAGGACAATTGGTATTGATAAAATGTTACACTAATTTATAAAATGTATTTAAAAAATTATCAAAGTAAGAATTGTGTGAGAGCATTTTATGTAATATAAACTGAAGCGAGTGAGAGAACACACTCATACTTACCAATATTTTTTACGAGAAGATCTCGCGAAACAATATATTTTCAGCACGAATGTCCAACATGATTTGCTTTAATATATGCATGGAAAGTGTCCGTGCCAGTTTTCCGAGCGCGGACTACGTATTCACACACTTGTACAAAAACCTTTAACTTTTCCATACTAGTGCTGAAAGTAGATTTTCTTTCCGCACTAGTGCGGAAAATTTGACATTTGCTGTAGAAGTGAAGTAATATATGCATTTTGTGCTTATCTTACCGGAGATACCTGATTTGCGTACATGTATAAAAAATAACTATATTGAATCTGTGTGCAAAAAGCCTTACATTTGTGCTTGATTAGTGTGCGTAAAGTATAAATTTTTCACTTTTACCGTAGCATGCGTGAAGTAAATCAATTATGCTTCATGTACGTTTAAAGTAAGGAAAAATAGAACTTTATGCATGCTACCCAGGCATGTAGAGTCTTATACTTTACGCATACTGTTTTATGAAATAGACCGAGCAACCGAATTTTCTGTATGATAAAATAGCATTTTGAGCAATTGCTTCCTCTAAAAGGAAGTTTTGTGTTGGTGAAATAAAAAAGTTTTGAGATAATATTATATAGAAGTACCTTTTGAACATCCAGGAGACGATATATGCTATTTTAAAAAATTGTGTATTTGTGTGTGTGATCTCATGCTTGATATCTCCGAAACTATTGCACGAAAGAAATAATTATAACAATTATACATTCGTATATTTTTTAAATTCGATTTTTCGATTTTCGGAAATTGTTTTTTTCAATTTTCGTTGCTCAAATCTACATTTTAAGGTTATACTTAATCGATAATAAATCGGATAGATTTTTTGTTATTCTTCAACCTCAAACAAGAAATTTTATATTATCTTGTATCATTTAATTTTTATTTACAAAAAGTGAAATTATCTATGTAAATTTATATTTTTTAAATAAATTAAGATATCGTCATAAATTTAGACATTTGTTTATTGAGATGTGATCTTGATTCAGTTAAAATTTTTAGAGACTTTATTGAGTAGTTGTCCAGGGAACAAACATTAAGCGAAAAAAATAGGTTTTCGTTCGTTTAATGCGATAACTAGAGTAAAAAT
The DNA here is from genome assembly GCA_900490025.1 of Megastigmus dorsalis. Lineage (NCBI taxonomy): Eukaryota > Metazoa > Arthropoda > Insecta > Hymenoptera > Megastigmidae > Megastigmus > Megastigmus dorsalis. The sequence continues at coordinate 20,450 of UELU01138725.1, forward strand.
CATTTTATAGTTGTGAAAATTTGTAGAAAGCTTAATTTTAACTATCTCTTGGACAAGTTCTTATGTCGGGAAAATCGGATAGTTCGTTCAAAAGATATTTCAGTTTTAGTGTCTTTGTCCACAATTTTTAAACAGCGATAAAACGATTTCTTTTCAATCGATTTACTTTAAATTTGGTGAGTTGATAATTTTAATTTTATAGAATATTTGTTTGTATTTTTAGTAATAGGTATTTTTTGAAAAATTATTGAAATAAATTTTTTTATTTATACTACTATGTTTTGAGGTTACGATAATTAGAAAATAAATTTATTTATCGTTTTTAAATTTTTTATTGAACTTCATTTTTTGTTTATGTTTTGAAAAAGTTATTTGCAGATAATAATAACTTAAATTTTAAAATTATTAATTGTAATTTATGAATAAATTAAATGTCTGATATATATTGGATCAAATAATTAACTTTGAGGAAGCTAAATGTCAATGAATTGGCAGCGGTTTTTACTTTATTTGAGTAATATTAATGGATTCAAAACAATTTTCCATACAGGTATTTGTTACTTTTAAAATTTGTGGGCTAAAATTTTATTTTTCATGGTTTCAGCGCCAACTAATAAATAATTTTATACTGATTAATTATAGGTAATAAAGAAATGTGGTGTCACATTATCAAATAACTTTCATTTACCGCGGTACTATTAAAATTTACACTTAGGCTTTTTGCATATTTAATAACTTTAAAATATAATTTTGCTATTCATTTGATAAAACAATGGATAATAATTTAGTGTATACATGGTTCAGGACAATTTCAACTCAAAACATATTATACTGTCGTTCACATTCTTGCTTCGTCAAACGCACATCGCACCGCTTGACTTTCTACACTGTATTACAAATTTCATCAAAGCATACATTTTGCTGCAATTACCGTGTACCTATAGTGGAAAAATGAAAATCCAGCTATAAATTTTACCACGCGGGGCTCACGAGCATTCGGATAGAGAATTTTTTATTCAGAGCTCGCGTAAAAATTCCTCTTTGAATTCAAAAAGTAAAATTTGCATTTTCACTCGTGATGCCGCTATACAGAACCACACACACAGACGATATATTGCAATTTCCCGTATAAATAAATCCACGATCAAACGTCCGAAAATACATAAACGCGTATACATTCCTCCTATACATATCTCATATAGGAGAATTAAGAGGCCACTTGAGCTGTTCGAATAAATTGACTGGAAACAGAAACTCGACGTGAATCGCAGAAATTCTGCCTTGTACACACACACACATGCACACATGCACACAGGGAGAGAAACTTATACATAGAATCACCGCCAGAGAATCTCGTGAATGAAAAGCTCGAGAGATATCCTTATACATGCAGGACTAAAAAGAAACAGAGTGAGAGAGAGAGAGAGAGAAAGAGAGAGAGAGAGAAAAGAGTAAACAGAGAAAAGAGAGGAAGAAGCATTCAGCCAAATGCTACACACGCACACAAATGCAAGCGGGGCATAGGAGGGATAGTCGCTCTCAAGCTCGTGCATGTCTCGGGGATGAGAAAATATACGAGTATTGCTCGTGCGCGCCGCGTCCATTCGACTGATGCCCCCCTGTACTCACCCCTGGCCAACTTGCCAACCGCTCGCGCTTCTATATACATATATACATGTGTCTGTTTATATATATATATAAACACGAGGTGTTGTATAGACGAGTCGCTTTCCTATTTATCGACTGCGATATATCTACGAGAGACGATGAGAGAGAAAACGAAGCAGAGAGAAAGAGAGGGAGAGAGAGAGACTCGAAAGCCGACATTTCTCGCATGTTGGCGTTCGCTTTCGCGCTCTGATCGAGAAAACGAAGGAACGGAGAGCGAGGAAGAAGATGGAGCAGAGAGAAAGAGACGGGGAAGAAAAGGGAAGAAGAGATAAAGGATAGAGAGAATGAGAGAGAGTGTGTGTGTGTGCGGGGGTCGAGGAATCAAATCGCGCACTTTACGAAGGATCGCGATAGTGCCGAGCCTTTAGAGCGAGGAAGACTGAGAGAGTGAGAGAAGCGGAGAAATGGAAGATGAAGACAAGTCGGAGACAAAGACAGAGTGAGGCCGGAGATATATGTATGGGTGTGTATATCGAGAGAAATGAAAAATGCCGGAGTTTGAGTATATGGTAACTGTAAATGTGAAATGCAAAGGGACAAGGATTTATTTTTCTACGATTTTTTATATAAAAATGGAACGATTAGGATGGACGATTCTGCGATATAAAATAATTATTTTGGAATCATTTTATTATTGCTGAGATCTTCTATCAATCAAAGATTATTTTTATTTTCATTTCACAGGTCCACAAACAAAATTATTCTGAACTGGAGTTGAGACCAACTTGTTTCTATGTCTTCTAAACACGAATCTGAAATAAAAAATATTTTCGTGGAAACTCAAAAAACAAAATGATAAAAGTCACGTTATTTCAACTTTGCTCCCGATGTAGATTTTTTTTTGATAATTGTAATATTTGTACATCAAAGCTGAATTCTTTTAAATTAAAAAAAAAGAGTTCTCTAAGATTTTTCCTTGGCAATTTACAGCGTTCTCATATCTCATGCCCTTTGCTTCTCCAACCATCTCTATAAAAATGGTTCGGGTGATCGACCTTTACTTAACACTTGTGGAGGTGATCGTTGGCTTCACGCTGGGCTGTGAACTAAACTGAGTGGTTAAAACCTTGAAGTTCTCTATCACCGTGCTCCCGTTCAGGTTTTGGATAAATTCGTAATGTCAGAAGTATGTCCCTAGATTCTTGTTACCTAGGTCGAATAAAGCTGGAGACTCGCTTAGGATTTGTGTCACTGTCTTCTTTTCAATTCTACACCATCTACCTGATGGTATGTTACACAGTACCATATTATGAAGATAACTTTTCAGATGACAATGATCTATAATAATCTGTGTAAGTAGTCTGACCTCGGTTAGCCTAGATTCCGCATCTGTTGAGACCAATTCAACCTGATGCAGGATCTCATTAGTGTCTTTGCCAGCTGCTTACCACCCGTTGTTATGCACCATTTCGCGTAATTATTTAATTATTTTTATTCAGTGCATACCTAGTCCATTCACCTTCCAGACACCTTCTTAAATGCTCTTGCGCAATGGCACCTTGTTCAACGTGCAGGCGAAATGGTATCTTTTTCGAACGCATATGAAATAGGGACCTTCTTCGGCCGAACCATCGATATATTGTGTTAAATGCTATTGAAACGACGGATACAAATATACTTATTGGTATATATTTAAAAATGATATATAATTTGAAATAAAATTTTTTATTGAAATGAGTGTCTCGCAACATCCAACTTGACCTACAGATACATCGAACCGTGACAATCCGTTTTATTCTTTTCTTCTCATTCGTGACTAACCGAATTCTTATTTAATCAAGCTTCGTTGATACGCTAGTTACAGTACCGCTCCGGCTTTACTTAACTATTGCAGTATGGAAACGTATAATGGAAGTTCTCCTGCACTAATGTTCTATTCCGTGCCGTTACAACTACCTTCTAACTAAAATTATTACATCATGCGAGCAAGTTTATATTATTACTCTCCTGAATATTGTATATCATACACGCTGGTGTATTATATGAGGCAAAATGATTCAGTAAATTCCAATATTAATTAAAACTTTATATTTTTTTGTGGCTTCATCAATCATATTAATCTGTACCTAAATATTTAATACATTACAATAAAATGGTAGAGTTTCGTGTTCAGTCAGGAAATGTTTAGTCAGTCTATGACGTCGGATTCTACTCAATGCAGATAGAATGACTTTTCTCCCTTGTTTAATAATGTGCTATTATGACACTCCGTGCGAGAAGCTCGATTTATCGTACGCGGTAAAAAGGACGCATACATTAATTTGGGTTTCTTACACGTTGTTTTATAAAATACGGCTTGGTACGATGAAAGAGAAATATATTGCACCTTCGTGTGTCCTCTTCCAAGTATCCTAGTACTCAACCAAAGACACGAGCATCTAAAACATTGCTCGATTAAGATCGAAACAGCCGAGCAATTAAATTCAGGTTGGATACACACAGCCACATGTACGCACACACGCACACGCACTCACGTACTGTTGGTGTTTGTCGAGCTTAAACTATCAATATGACAAGGTGGGTTACTCGGCAGTAACTGTCAATATAACAAGTAAAGACGGGTGCGCGCGAGTCGCGCGGCAGTTACCCACCACCCCCAACAGAGCCTTCAGCTACATCAGCAATCGGTGTACACATCAGCGCGTTTGTCGCACGTAATTCACCAAAGTTCGCCGGCTTGTGAGTCGTCGTGCTCTGCAGAAATCCCCCTTAACGTGTGTGTGCATGTGTGTGTGTAAGCCTTGATGACACCGGGAGACAGGAGAGCAAGTGAAAGAGAGAGAGAGAGAGAGAGAGTGAGAGAGAGAGGGGCGAAAAATGGAAGAAAGGAAGTGGCAAGGAGAAAGTCTCTCGGCAAAGTACGGGATTTAGTTGAGACACAGCTAGACGAGGTACTACAGAGAGAAGAGAGAAGAGAGAGAGAGAGACAGACAGAGGAAAGCTTCATCGATCTCGTTAAAGCTCGCCGCCACGGCGCGACGTCGTTTGCTCTCTTTATTTCCGCCGTGATGTCGTCCTCCTCGATGCGCCTCGCGTTCTCGTTTTCCTTTTTTTTTCTCTCTTCCACTCCCCATTTCTTTCTCCTAAAACCGACTCTCTCTTCTCGTCTATTCCCCTCTTTCTATTCTCTGCTCTCTCTCTCTCTCTCTGGAGAGGACTCGAGGAGATGCCCCGGCGTCGAGCGTTCGAAGACTCGTAGCATCTCTCCCCAGACCGCCAACCTTAGATTACACCCACGGGATAAATTTCTGCCTTTCTCAGCTGCGCGTTTTCCATCAGCGGCTATCTTATTTAACTTCTCGAGGAGTTCGTCTTGCTCCCTTTACTCTGCTTCATTTTCTTTCTTCCTCGGTTTTTGTCTCGTTCGCCTATACTTGCCTTTTTTTTTTAGTCGGAGAGGGGCTTCTCTCTCTCTCTCGCTCTTTCTCTTTTACTGCAGTTTACTGCATAGCCCGGGATTTTTATGTACCGCTACTGTGCGTCGTCGAGTGGCCTCATTAAGAAATGGAAATTCGCGAAAGGTGTTGTTGATTTATAAGATTGGATAATTAATGGTGCCGAGGAGGTTTGAGAGTTCTTTGGTGGTTTCTTTCAGATCCTCTTTTACTCCGAGTCCTGTATTTAATTTCGGGTAGGTTTAATTCGCTTTAAAGAAGATAATTTCAAAGATAAAAGGAGAATGCCCATGAGATCGGAGTAAAGAGTAGAGTCTAGGGGCAATGTACGAAACCTACGTCATTATTTAGAACATCAAAAGACATTTAAATTAAAAAAAAATTTGGCTCCCTTACTTGAAGGAAATGTTGATAAGAACTTAATTAAAAGTCAGTGTCTTTCTATACTCGTCTGTTTCTACTTTTATGTATTAAGCATAATAATTAACTCAGCCTTTTTTCACATATTTCCCTTCAACTTATGGAGCTAATTTTTTTTTCATATTAAATGTCTTTCCATACTCTGAATGATAGTACAAGTTTCGCGCGTTACCTTTACAATTTTATTAAAGTCAGGCATTATGGGCTTACTCCTTTATAAGTTCCTTTTATTTCATCTTTGCAAAGTTCTATACATGTCTGTGGACGCTATAAATACAATTATTAGAATGTACAGCGTTGTCATTCACAATAAGACACACTTTTCATTAAGAAAATGCACTCGATTCTAAAACGTTCCCATCTCCGAGAAAACCATAAGAAAAACATTTTACAGAAACATATTTTTCATTTTCCAGTCAGCAGCAGCAGCAGCAGCAGCATCTGTAATAGCAGCAAATGTGCAGACAGCAATTCCTTACACTTACCACGGTGTAAAACTTTCCGGCGGAATAGTCGACCTAGGTTAACTTATCTATATATATACGTCGACGAGCGGCTTGTCATTCCACTTTTCCTGGATCCCACGTCTGATCCTATACCACCTCCCTCTCTTCCTTTCTTTTTTACACTATGGCGAGTCCTCTGTCCATGTATATACATATATACAAGGGCTCATGTTAACATCCGCTTAATGGATCGAGCGATGAAACGTTGAAAGAGTCCCGCGCTGATCCCTCTAACGTATTAGCACGTAGGAAGAAAAAAAAGGGGGAGAGAGTGAGGGAGATAGAAGGATTGACTGGCTCCTCTCTGATGCTGATGTGTTTTACGAGGAGCAAAAAGATTTTGTCGAGGGTTTAGTTTTCGGGACGAGCGAAAACGAGAGAGGGAGGGTGAGATTTTATTCGAAGTTCCTTTTCTTTTCATTTTGCGGCCTTCATTCTCTCTCTCTCTCTCGCTTTGTAAGTGAATATTTTACGAAGACATTTCCATTTGCGATAACTTGAGCGCTGATTTCCTCCCTTTTTTCCTTTATAACGAATTTAGGCGGATTTAAAGCGAGATTTTTCATTCATATTAGAAGGTTTCAAAACGTTTAGGATTGTTCCGCTATACTCGGCTTTGTTCAGCTGAGGTCTGTAGATATTTAAGTATCTGCTATAATATTTAAAATTTAGCTGTAACTTCATAAAAGTTACCGACGAAACTTCTCCAACGAAATGTACCGTTTAAATATTCCATTACCCGAAGCAGTTTATTTTACTGGCTAAAATATACAGGCCCCTTACTTCTCTGCTATATAATTATTTGATGTGCACAAAACCGAAGGATCGCGGCTGCTGAATTTTTCCAAAGCTCCAAACGAATGGAATATCTGCAACTTTTATGCGGTTGTTAGCGGCTTACAATGCAAATTCCTATTTTAAATTTTAATGCCAAACTTCTTCGCGGCTGCACGCGTATATATTTCAAACGAGCTCACTTTCGCCGATTGAGAAGAACATTTTTTTAACAGAATTGCTTTTACTCTCGCGAGCTATATAAATGATTTATCGCGCTGTACTTGATCTTTGTGAAATCCATCAATTACCCTATTCTCAAAGTAAAATAAAGAAAGAAAGAAAAAAAAAATGATCTTTGAAGATACGCAAGCTGAAGGAAATAATTGTACAAAGGTATCGAATCCCATTTCCTTAACAATCGTCCTAATCTGATTGAAACAATCGGCCGTGCACTGGGATATTTTCAATTTTCGCGCGCGCGCTTTTAACGACGAAAATTCGATCCCGAATACACGAGCAAATCTTGATTTATCGCAGCTTATATAAGGGTTCGAATTTTTTACCCGATGATATATATATATGGATGGGAGCCTTTGGAACGAGGCGATGCGCTTTTCCTTTAAAAATCACGTTCGCGCTGCTATTGCTGCTGCTGCCGTTGCTGGTGCCGTTGCTGCGGTTGTGGCCACCTTAACACGACGTTATTACGTCCGTTTATCGGCAGCTTGACAAAACGCCGGGAAAAGGGATTTTTCCCGAGCTCCAACGTCCCTTTGATTCCTGCGCGGCCTTTTCCCACGAGGTCTGCTGTAGTTGCTGCACTGCTGCTGCTCATAAACGACATTCTTTTAATTGAATTACTTTTTTTTTTTATGGTTTGATTGCTTCGGCTCCGCTGTCTTTCCTTGCAGCCCGAAATGATTGGATTTGATTTGCGCCGATTCATTTTTCTCGCGATTCTCCGTTTGTCTCGTTCGCGACAGTAGTGCATTATTAAACGATCTTTTCGTAGAGGATTTTTTGATTTATTCGACAGTTTTTTAACATGATTACTGGTCAAATGTGAGATAGACGAGTGAAATGGTAAAAGCGATTCAAGCAAATATAATTATTTCTATAATAATTGTTGAATCAAATCTTCTGCCAATGATTATATAAGCGTTCTTGAATCATAGATTTTAAAAAGTGCGATTTAATTCAACAATTGAGATTTTGAGCTTCTATTTCAATCCTAAGTATATATTCCGATAGGGACCTCGATTCAAGAGAATCTATAAAAGGTTCTGACGAGCGGAATACGTGAGCAAACTCACCGATTCTCCATTACATCATTGGCATTGTAACGTATACCTCATACGTTCAACTTGATAATTTTCATACTTAACCCCATTCACCGAGCCAAATTCATAAATGGACTTTTACCCGATTCAAATGGTGAAAGAGTGCATCTATAAACTTGTCCAAGAGTCCTTTAAAGAATCGTCGCGTGAGTCTATTCCAAATCCGAAAGTCCAAAAGTATCTTTACGACGGTCGGAACCCTCATAAACGATTCTCCCGTCGTAAAAATGAGCTTATACAGGGTGCGTCGAAAATGCGCAACAAAAAAAAATACGACGTACCTGTATCCCACCTATACAGTCTCACACACACATACACGTGCAGCGTAATAAAACCACTGATCATCCATATTCGTACATCCGGAAAATTCCACCATTGCCAGTCTATGGTCGCGGCTGCATTGCGCGATCGTCGTGTGCTCTCACGGCCCTCCCCCCATCCCCCAAGGCTGCACACCTCATACGTGCTTGTGATTTTTCAACAGAGAGAGAAAGAGAGAGTGGGTAGATACGCGCTCACGTTCGGCTTGTATATTTCGCTGGAATAAGCCGCGAATTCGCGGGGCTTGGCCGCACGGTCGGCTTTACTGCCAATAAAGAGAGCGTAATCAAGGCTCGGAGCTGCCGCCGCCGCTGCGAGCGAAGTGAGTCTCTCTACGTGCGAGCCATTCTCTCTCTCCCTTTCTCTCGCTCTCTCATTTCATATCTCACTCGAGTTTCGTGCGCCTGGCCGACTTTCTTTATGCTGCTGCTGCTGCTGCGATGCTCTTTTGTGTCGCTCTATTTTGCCGCTTCGATCCGTACGCGACCCTGATGTTTGTTATTAAAAACTACGCCGAGCAAGTACGCGGCGCGAGGAGGGACGGGAGGAGTGTTTTGCGCGTGAGAATTATTTATGTCGAACGAGCTTTAATAATTCTTTCTTATCAATTATGAATTTAGTTGAAGCGAGATAGACATTTGTACACACGCGGTGATTTGAAGGATTCTCGGAATTCACTTAATACTGGCGGTGAAAGTAAACGTACAATTGGGATATATGTCAATTATTCACCTGAATTTTAGTTTATGAAGTGAACGAAACCATGAATGAAATTACTCGAAAGTTATACCTCAAGTCGCTTTATTTATGAATTGGATGCATAAAAAGGCATTTATTTTCGAACCATGGCAAAAAAATACGAGATTTCAGTATGATTCTAATGTTGAATTCTTTTTATTTTATTTTTTGTTAATTTTAAAAGATGGAAGAATTCATGGGTTGTGAAAGGAAGGAATTATTATTTTTCATATGAATCGTCCAGGTTATTCGTGTTGTTTCATCTCCTTTATTGCTTTATCTTTTATTACTTTTGCTGTGTTGACCCTTGAAAATTTGACGAATATACAAAAAGCTGATTACTGTGTTTTCTGCAATCGCGTGTTCTCGGCGCCACTTTATTGGAATTGAATTTTCGAGTTCGTGGAAAAGCAGTTCTATAGCAATAAAAGTTGTGCGAAATAAAAATCATTTCTCACGATTGTATACAATCTAAACCACATTGTTATACTTACACGCTATACCAAGTATAACGTATAATTAAAATAAAATCCATAATTTCAAATGAACCAACTAAATTAATCTTTAAACACTCTCGAAAAACAAAACCAAATCTCTCTCGCGTCTGAAGAAAATACCACAGGCATTTTCCAAGTATTCATGCAATAGCCACTCGACACCTGCGCGCATTCTCAAGTCTCTCGCGTGCGCGTTTCAGCGTCTTATTGGATTCTACGTAACCTCTTTTTTTTTCTTTTTCTTTATCGATCTCTCGGCGCATATACACACACCTGTGTATATACATATGATAGGCGTGCAAAAGGTATATACACGTAAATGGAATTTTTCAGGCGAGCCGAGCGCGCGAGCGCATCTCGCCCCTTACGTTTTTTCCAATCTACCTATGATCCGCGAGCGATTTTCGCATGCTAGAAAAGGAATATAGGGAGAAAGAGAGAGAGAGTGAAGCAACTTTGTCTGGCGGCAAAGGCGTGTATCGCCTATAGAGAGCACAATAGGAATAGGGCTGGGACGGGCTTCCTTGCCGACGGGGAGACAGAAATGACACGATCGAGATACTATACACTATACACACGCTCGAGAGCTTTTATCGAGGCCCGAGTGTGTCTCGCGCCGCGCACGCGGTCTCCCAGCTAATCTATATCTTTCGTGTCGCGTGACTGCGCCCAGTGAACCTTATATATATATATGTAGGTGGAAAAAGAGAATGTACGAGTTAACGAGCTTGTTTTTGTTTTAGTGATAGTACGTATCAATGGACACGGAGTTGTACAATTGATACAAGAGCATTATTGGATATCTGATAATTTATGCGTTATAATTTGAGATCGTGTCGCTGTTCCATTCTACTTGGATTTGACGGCTGCATACGCGAGAAAATATTCATTCGAGTTAAGCATTCAAAATGACACCTTAAAGTGTGAGCTGCTATATTACATATATTATATAACTGCGATTCGATGATTAATTAGAAAACTATAATTTGCGGGAAATCGTCAATTAAGTAGTAAATCGGGTTATCTTTATTTCGAGTCCTCGCTCGTTTGTCTAGGAAGAATTCAGAATTTATCAAATAAAATACGCGAATGAAACCGGTCTGATATTAATAAAATGCATTTTTGTAGGTCAACAGCTAACAGGTGAGATATTATTGCAACAATCGAATTTCATTGTTTAATTTTATTAACTCTGTAGAATCGAAACAGATATTGGGTTGTGAGTTAAGCGAGAATTGTTGGAATAGTTGCGGAACAACGCGTGCGTATTTTTGAACACGCTGAAATCGTTCCGAAACGTTTCTTTTCAAAAATAAAATTTGATTCTACGACTCGCTTCGCGATGCTCTCTTCATTTTCCTTTTTCTGTTTTCGCGAGCACATCCCTTTTGTGCTCGACAAACTTTTGGGAGAAAAGCTTTAAAGTATATTGCAACGAAATAGTATTCGAAGAAATTCCCGGAAACTTGGCGTATACGGCGATTGATGGGAATGGAACACTTGTATATTTTTTTATCTTTGATAGTAGATGGTGGAAACAAACGATTCTATTAAATTTGAGGACTTTAAATCTGACAGTTTTTCATTCTAGTAAGTAAGTACAGAGTCGAGAAAATATACTAGGTGTCTGATCAGTTATTGACCTTAATCACTTGAACATAGCTTTTTCGTGAAAAAACTACCTGTTGCGGTGTTATAATTACATTTTTTAAATCAATGCCAAGTAAACAATTTATTATTTGCTTATATAATAGTATATTAAAAGACAGTTTTATTCCATACTTTATGATTTTTTAAACTATGCAGTAGAAGTGAATTTCTTAACAACGTAAACTTGTTGTTTATAACAGGAGGTTCTCCAGATACGCAAACATCTTTGTTAAACCTGCAACCGCGGCGCGAAATTCCAAAATCTACACTCTAAAACTCATCAAACACGCGGCATATCCAGAACATATCCACCACAGCACAATTTCCATAAATAATCTCTTGGCGCCTCGTCAAACTGCAGCAGCCGTTCCCAAAATCGCAAGGAAAGCTTCCCGACGAAAGCTCATCCCTTCCGCAGAAAATGGCCCAAGACCCGTCGCGAAAAAAAAACAAAAGAAACAACACACGCGAAAAAAGGAAAGAACTCGGCACGAGGAGGAAGAGGTTGCAGGAGCGATAAAGGCTCTTGCAGGCAGCAGGTGGCTAGCGGAGCCATTCAATTACGAGGCTGTGGCCAGGAGGCGCCGAAATTGCTCTGCACCGTGAAACGCCGCCGTCCTTGCCGCCCAAATCTGCAATCAGAAAGTGCTCAGAAGGCGGGAGCATGAGAGAGAGAGAGAGAGGGACAAAGAAAAATGACGACAAATTTCAGCGCTTCCTCTCTGCGGCGCTACGTCGCTATCTCTCTTTCTTTTTGTGCGCCCTACGATTCGCCCCGCTCTCCCAAGTGTCGTACACAGTATAAATGTCCGGTAGGGCAACTTGTCGTGGCTTAAGTGGAAATGGGCGAGGAGGGATTAGCGCGAGTAATTCTTATTATTAGCGACGATATTTCCACGTCTGTTCGGCTTTGTGTTACTTATCGCTCATCTGATGTACGATTGCCTACCTTCTTTTCAAAGCGCCTGTTTTTTTTTTATTGAAAACGATATATCTCATCGACAAATCTCGTTGGCAATGCGATAAGATTTTTAAAAGCCGGTGTAATTTTAATTTTTATACATCCACTTTGACTATTATTCGCGCTTCTGCTTTCATACAGCCGCAGTAGACACACGATTGCAATAACAGCACTCGATTCGACAAGCTCAGCGAAAGGATTAAAGATACAGCGTCAACATCTCGCATCCCCTAGCGCGCAATTGCCGCTTTCCCCCCGCCCATTGTTTATGGCATTCGTTATATAGCACACCGACTCTCTGCATACAGGCTCAAAGCGCAAAGGCTTCGCATAATGCTAAGAAATTACAGCTGCGAGAAGCGAGGCAGCGGCGAAGGAGCTGTAGCAGGCCACGCGTGCAGCAGCGAAGAAATTATGGCGGCGGATGAAGGGAAATAATGGCTGTTTTCTCGAAAAAGCTCACTCCCTGGTCCACCCGCCACTGTTCCGCGCGCAATCCATTCCTTAAATCATGAAACTTAATTCTCTCCCCAGCGATTTCCATAATTCAAATGAAAAAGGCGCAGCCTGGGGGAGTGGGGAGGCGAACAAGTTTGGCGCGCGGGCGCGTGTGGCCGTTCGGCGCGCGCGCGTAGCAAAAGTTAAAAAGCGCGCGGCAGGGAGCGAGAGAGAGAGAGAGAGAGAGAGAGAGAGAGAGAAAAAAGAGCCGAGTGAAGAGCCGGTGGTGCAGCTGCAGCAGCAGCGACGGAGGCCGCCCGAGCCGCCAGCAGGATCCAAGCGGCGAACGTAATTCCTCGGCAAAATGAGAAGCTATGCATATTCCGCAGCCGCGTGAGAGAGCTTGCGGTTCGCCTACTCTCGACTATACCCACACACACGTGCACGAGTTGCGGCGTATACAGTCTCGTGTGTGCGTGCATACGTGTTTGCGCATTTTCCCAAATCTCTCTCTCTCTCTCTCTCTCTCTCTCTGTGTGTGTGTGTGTGTGTGTTTGTGCAGCATCGGCAGCGGAGGAAAATTTCGGCTCTGCATTTTTAACCAGTCCAGCTGCCAAATTCGAATTTCTCGCGAATGAGGCGGCGCCCCGTGTATAGCGCGTAATTTTGAGGTAGTGGCCGCATACACCCCCGAGTCCCCGCCTGTATACATATACACTACTCGCGACAGTAATTTACCGGGTATAATACTGCATTGGCATTCGTGCATATGCGCCACTTTATAACTTACGGTATTACCCGTAATGTATCACGCGACTTTGCGCGCCCAGAATTTTAATATCGTGATGTAAATTCGGCGGGTGGTAGGAGGGAGAGGGGAGACGCCCGCGCGAGGTGTCGCATTCCCGGTAATTTAAGACGGACATTTAAAACTTCTCTGACCACTTTATTTTTGTCGCGCGCGTGCGCGCCTCTGGGCAAAATAATGTTTTCTCGCGCCTTTGACGCGTTGCTGCTCGAGCGCATAGAAATGAGCGAGCCGAAAAGTGCCTCGAGTTTGGGATGGTGCGACGGAAAATTGAAGCCAGTATTAAAGCATTTTCACACACCGTTATTATTATAAATAATCACATATGCATATGTGTAGTTGTTGTTGATGTTAATAATTTTATTAATTTGCATTACCGTTCTATTTTTTCATCAAGAAATTATCCATTCGACAAATATTTGCATCTTTGATGTTTGTCATTATTCAAGAAAATTTTCTATATACATTAAATTTTTCTTTTATTCCTCATTATCCAAAATGAAATTGTTTATCGTTATCGAAATAAATTCACCAACCGACTCATGTCTGAATCGCATAATTAATGCTCCGTCGTTTCGTTTCCGCAATTCTTTAATTGCGACGAGGTACGAAACAAAGAGGCAACAATTACCTTTGCACGCGCGTATTTATTCAAATATAGGCTGCAGGCTAAAATTAACGCGCGCCTGCACAAGCCGCGTATTCCTTCCGAATCAACCAAGCCAATCTAGAGGCAACTGGCGGAAAGCGCAGCGAGTGAGAGAGAGAGAGAGAGAGACGAGAAGAGCGTAGCGCGCAATCGGAACCGCATTCTCCCAAAACGCCAACTATACACTCACACGCGTATACACAGCTGCGCATTTGCATTTCGTAAACCACGACTTTCTCTGCGTACATTGCGGCTACACGCGGAAAAACGAGAAAAGAGAAGGATTCGTCCTTGTTTTTTTTTTTTCTTTTAAAGGGATGGTTAAAGTGCAGTCCTACACGGGCAAAAGCGTCTTAGGTCGAGGGGTGCGGGCGCTCCTGCCCGTGAAATTCTTCCGTGGGGGCATTTTTTTACATTTTATTTCACGCCGCTGAAGGAAGTGACGACGACGGGCCGAAAGTGCATTAACAGCGTGTTTTTTCTTTCTTCCTTCCTTTTCTGGTCGAGAGAGAGAGAGAGAGAGAAAAGAGCCTCTGTGGATTTTAGCTTAAGAAAACCCGTAGGCGGCCGGAGGTTAAAGCGGAATTATTCCGCGGTTATGTAAATGACAGCGGCGGCTGAGGGCCACCGATTAAAATTGGCAAGGGGCCGCCGACGTCGCGGCCGCCTGGAGAGCTGAGGAGGGAAATCGCCGAGGGATTCCTGCTGACGCGGTTTGCTCTATTTTTTCAAGGGCTAATTTCATTCGGATTTACCGCGGCGTTTTGTAAACACGCGTCCACGAATGCGCTTCATTATCAGAATTAAAGTTGCACTTAATTAAGGGGGAATATAGAAATTTTGAGATTATAGATGCAGCACGCGATCTGCACTGTCAGCACTTTTGCACATTTGATACTTTTACTCGATGAATTCTTCCTTATCCGAGGATTCGAGTCCTAATAGATTAAGTAGAGTTGTTTGCAGTAGTCGCAGTCAGAGTCTGACCAGACGAGTCGGATCATTTGTAGGTCATGGATTTTATTTCCTTTCTATAAATACGAACATCTTATATCTTATAAATGCTATATCCCGGATCTGTTTCTTCGGGGGAGAAAAGATATAATTTACATTCCCTTGGTAAAAAAGGGAAAGAAGATTCGAGTCGCGCGATTTCGGCTTCTGATCTGCAAACAAGAATTTTCCTTCTTTCGCGAACCTGTATCTCTTAATAAAACCGTCAATCAAACCAAGCGAAAGTAAACAGTCTCTATCCCACTCTCTTTTTCCTTCTTTCTCCGACTGCTATATTCTTCCCACTTGTATACGTCTAACGCTCGAGTTTTTGTCTTGAACCCGAGTTGTAAACAGCAACGCGGCAGTTAAGTGAAAAAGATACGAGACGGCAGTTGGATAGTTATAGAACCGGGAGAGAAACAAGAAGAGGAGAAAGATTGTGTATACACACTGGATCCTGCCACTCATATATATATATATTCTCCTCGGCAGTTTTACCCTGGCGCTCTCATAAACTCATAAACTTTTGCACCCTACTCGTCCTCATTGCAGTTTACCCGCTCGCACTTTTTCTGTATACTGCGCGCGCACACACACACACACATACGTGCGCATACCGAGGAAGACTAACGCTGATCGCGTCGTCGGTGTTGGCGATAAAAAAAGAGAAGAGCCGGGAGTGGGAGGGAAGCTGAAACGAGGAAAAAGAGGGTATAAGCATCGCCCGAGGGTCTGGGGAAACACTTTTCGGCGCATTGGCCTGATTGCCTTCCGTTGACTTTCTCCGCTCGCGCGCGACTCCTCGAGTGTGTGTCGCGTAGTTTTCTCCTTCCTATATATATATGTGTCTCTCTTTCTCTATCTTCCCTCCCTTTTGCTCTCTTTCGGTTGCGAGGCTCACTTTGAGCGATGCTTCAGAAAGCGAGGCTGTCCCATTTGGAGAAGTTTCAAATGGGCTTGAAAATTTTCGGGGATCGCGTATATATGCGACTCTATATATTGCGTGTCCTGTTGTTAACCGCGAGAATTTGGGGCTTGGCGATTGTGGAATTTCGATGACTGATTTT
Organism: Megastigmus dorsalis; assembly: GCA_900490025.1. Taxonomy (NCBI): domain Eukaryota; kingdom Metazoa; phylum Arthropoda; class Insecta; order Hymenoptera; family Megastigmidae; genus Megastigmus; species Megastigmus dorsalis. The sequence continues at coordinate 36,684 of UELU01138725.1, forward strand.
TATACTTGTACCTACGAATGGCACGATTTAACACATATATATGTATATATATTTTGTCTGGTTTCATGTTTCAGATTTTACATTGTGCTTTTTTTAGTCACTAAATTTTTTGACATTGTACTATTAAATGAACATCGTGCATAATCTTTTCTATAAAGATCTATATAGAGAATAAATATTATTTAAAACATATTTGCTTGCAGCCCAAACTTGAAAGTGAGTCAACTTTATTGAGTAAGTCCATCAGTGGAATACATTTTGTGGGTCAACACTTGGCGATTTAAAAACTTTCTCGGTAACACAAATAGATGAATTTGTAGATTGAGAAAATTGTAAAAACCTTTTGCCAACGCAATTGTTCCTTTTATATATATACTCCTATTCAGCCATCAAATCTAAACTTGCTTTAACATACTTCGTCAAAAAATCATCTACATAGCTTTAAAAGAAATCTATTTGCGAGAGGGTATAATTAATTTTAATATACCTATGGCGTGGTCTAATTCGGGCCGTTTTTAATTTGCTTTATTAATTCTTAGACTTAGACGAGCTGCCGGGTAAGAAAGGAGGAGATATATTAAAAAGCTTTGTTTGAAATCTACTTCTAGAAAGGAGACGCGGAGAAAGCGAAAAAGCAAAGAGCAGGCAACGAAGCTGTGGCAAGAAGACGAACAAAAAGAAAGACGTGTGAGAGAGAGAGAGAGATAAATAGATAGAGGAAAGCAAGCGTTTCAAGCAAAACGGTCTGATGTTTGAGGAGCGCCTCTGTGGACATATCGCTTAGGAAATCTTCATTTCGTATACGAGCTGGGCAGCCAGTCTCCGAGTAGAACTTTTGTGCGCGCCATTTTAAACTAATAATTTTCGGAAACGCTCCGGCACGAACGCTGCCTCCCCTTCGAAGCCCGAATCGCTTTTCCGGCTGCGATTTTATTTGATCGAATGCTTGGTAAGTTGAAAAGCTTTTCCCCCGGTGCAGCCTCGTGCGCGTGTTGATTTTAGTTCTAAAGTTTAAAGCTCAAATATGTGCGCGAGAGCCCTCGAGTTTGATTATGCCCCTTTTTTTTTCTTTTTTTTTTTACTATTTTAATGAAAGTTACGCGTGCGCTGTATACACGTGAATTTTCCTGAAACTGCGCTGGTGAATTTTAGTCGAAATGGACTCGAGATTTTTTGGCTTCGTAAAAGAAACTGTTGTTTGCGGTAGGTTAGTGTAAAAAATGTATGTAGCTCGGGGTATATAGTTTAACGTTGATTCGAGTAAATAAAAGTTATATACGCTCTGATATATAGTGTGTATTTTCCGAGTTATTCTGTTTCGCGTAATCGCAATTTATTTTATTTCATCAAACATGTTGGAGAACAAAATATTTTATTTCAGTAGATGTTATATCATTGTTATTATTGTATTTTTCGCACTTAATTAATGCCTGCAATAAAAAATAGTACATATGATGCATATCCTTTTGTATAGCTATATGAAACGAAAGCTTTGTTATTATATTGTCTATATCATAAAACCAAATATCTGCAAGTTACTAAAATATACATAAAACTTTTTTTACTAAATTTTTACTAAATTAAGTCTAAATTTAGATTTTACGAAATGTTTTCAGTCAGCAAACTTCAATTTCACGTCCAGTACGTAAAATAAAAAAATAAGCCAAATTACATTAATGAATCGAATATGTTAAGTACAGAATGTATGTAAAGTCGAATATTTGACAAACTGAAAACGGTACGAATAATCAGATTTCACGGCTACGATATCAAAACGAATCGTTCGTCACACAGACCGTAAGATTTCACGGCCTCGCGCGATCGGTCGGTGAAATTGCATTTTACGGTCCTGTGACGAAAAAAAAGAACACCGTTTAAATCACCATGAAAGTCACGACGTTGTATTATACGCATACAAGCTTGTCCCTACCTACACCATAAACACAGAGGCACGTATGCATATATATAATGTCCAGTATCCTAACTATCCTTTGAAGTATTCTCGGGCGTTATTAATTGATTCGGGTCGAGAAGACGGTGCAGCGAAATTCTCTCTCTCTCTCTCTACTTATCGCGAAAAGGCCAGTGTGCATACACCTATATATACAACAAGGTTGTCGCGTCTTGGAAAGTAGCAGCTGCTGCTGCGGAGAAAGAGAGAGAAGCTCAACTGCACGAGTTGGCCAAAGTCGTCGGTGTTGCTGCTGCTGCCGCATCTCACTACTGGCTCCTGGTGCTGCTGCTGCGGCAGTCGACAGCCTGACCCGCAACCGCTCGACTTAAGACGAAGTTGACGTCATTAATGGTAGAAGCGGAAGTTGGTTAAGGGGAGTTGGCTTGGCGCATCGACTAATCATCAATTAAAATTGTTACTGTCTCTCCTGCAGAATTACACTGGTGGCGCGAAGGACTGGTGTCGCGGCGTTCGACGTTTTATCGCTTACTGATCTTTCTACTACATTTTTTTTATTGATTTTTTTAGATGCCGTTCAGCGTGCGGCAGTGTTGAATAAGAGAAAAGCGGTGTTGAGGTAGTCTAGTTCTGGGATTTGTCTGAACGCGAAGGAGTACGCAGTTTTTTTCTGATTCAATTACTTTTCTGTATGAATGCCAATGAGATGGACTTGACTTTTTGTGCAAGACTGGCTTTGTGCGTGCAGACTTAATAAGTGAAGGTCTGCTTATCAAAACTGGGTTTAACGCAATGCTTGTATATATAAGTGAAGTCTTATAAGACTTTATGAACTATCCGAACTTCACCTTACATAAATCACGAGGTGGAGCAACTGTGAGAACTTCAGGAAAACTTAGCTATCAAATTAATTGGCATGATATAATGTGCACTCTCGGTATAGCACATCTAATTTTTGAAGCTTGTGCTTCATTAAACTTCAATCATCATGCATACTGCATCAATTACTTTCGTAGCATTGCAAGATTCAGATGTACACGTAGATTGCAATTGATAAAAATACCTTTCCACCCCATAACAGACTCTAAATAGCTATCTTCGAATCATCAAGTACGCAACAACGTGTACATATATACATTCTCGACCGAATGACGTAGCACAATCATAACGCAATAGACGTTATTGGCTCACAAAAACGTTCATTCCTGTGTGTGTGTGTGTGTGTGTGTGTGTGCGTCAGGCTCGATAAAACTTTTATCGCGACGATAGTCGGATGGGTCTACTGTGTGCTTTGTTCCTCCCCCCTCCTCCCTTCCTCTCTCGCCCAAATATCCCAGGCAGCAGCATCAGACACACGAGTCTAGGAAAATTTAAAGGAGCTGTCGTATACAGTCGTAAAGGAGCTGCGAGTCTGCGAGGGGGCCAAGACGAGGGAGAATGCAGAGTCTGCAGAAGAGAGAGAGAGAGAGATGTATATAATCCGTGGGACGTGGTACTGCACAGTCTCTCTCTCTCTCTCTCTCTCTCTCTCTCTCTCTCTGGCAATATATGTATAGGGAGCCACGAGGAAATAACTCCGTCGAAATGTCGGAAGCGAGGCATTAATATTACACCCGGCAGAAATGACTGTGCATCATGCAAACACAATAAGCGCGAGCTCTGCTCTCTGTGCTCTGTACGTGCAGTGTGGGTGAGACGTAGGGCAGGAGGTACAGGAGCGAGGCCAGGCTCAACGGTCCAGATTCATCTCTTCCGGGATTTCGGCCTCGGCCCCCGCTTTCGTTGTGCGCGTTGCGTTGGTGTGTCCGTTGCGCTGTTGCTCCTACTTGCTGCTTCGTATTTTTTGTCGATCCTTTCCGTGGAATCACGAATTTATGCGGAGATTTGCGTTGCTGAACGACGTGACGACTTATTTGTATATAGTTCTCTTTTATCGTCTGAATTAGTTAGGTGGAAAAGTGGGGGAACGGTGGATTTCGAAAGCTTGGAAAGACAATTGAATTTTCGTATTTCGTTGCTTTTTACTGGGCACAGATTTTAATATTTTTATTCGATCAAGGTTAAGTGTGTTCGTGTCATGATGTTGTTTAGGCTTTATCAGTTGCATTATTAATAATATAATAGCTAATCCAAATCGAGATAACTTGAAAAGTAGTGCCATGATGGGATTCCTGATCAGATGGACGTACGTATAAATTGTATTTGAAAAGTACTTTCTGCTTTCTGATTTCCAAAAAAAAATTAGTATTTTGGTCAATTTTAAAAAGCGAATTGACGGTCTTAGCCATGCCGACTAACAAAAGTCGCTGAATTTTATTTAACGTATAGCAGAACTCCTAATAAGTGTTAAAAGTCCAATATTGCATTTGCCATTATTGATCTTGGGGATGACCTGAACATCTGCTCGTGCCTTATTAGTCGAGAGCTGAGGGACCGGGGAATTGTATATCTGGGTTGAGCGGGCAGTAATCCAAGAAACCACGACCGATCCAACAGCAGCAGCAGCAGCAGGAGCCATTGACTTTTAACCCAAGTATTAATTAAATTTAAGCTGCAGTGTACGAGGGACTGAAAAATTAAATGCGATCGGTACCGAGTATAATAACCCATTCCAAAAACTTATATCCCGAAATACTGCAGAGCAATTCACTTTGTAATCCCCCAAGATCTATAGAAATAAAAATAAAATATATTTCACGCTCAAGTTTTTTCAATGATCATTAAGAATATGCGGACACGCCGTTTGATGGTATACAGGTTAATGAACATGCAACAGCGGTAACGGCAGCAGCAGCAGCAGCAGCAGCAGCAGCAGCAGCAGCAGCAGCTTTTTCTCATCAAAACGTAGCGTTTTCAAAGCCGAGCGCTCGACCTTATATACGTATAATTCGGCCGGGGCCGCGTGCGTGCAAGAGGAATAAAATTGGTTTTTCGTAATAAATGCAAAAGTGAAAATGGCATTTAAATTCAGTGAAGCGTCGTTTCCATCCCTGCCAACCCCAACTCTCACGATCGGACGGAAATTACACGTAATAAAAACGTTGTTTTTCTTTCTCATCGAGCGGGCAAATATCGATGTTTCGGGGCCGCGCACGGCGGGAAAAAAGTAGTCGTAAACGAGAGAGAGTGAGAGAGAGGCGACGAATACAAAAAAACAGCGCGAGAGTGGGAGAAGAAAACAAGAAGAGCGAGAGAGAGAGAGAGAGAGAGAGAGAGAGAGAGAGAGAGGCGATATAGAATCCCCCGACCCGCAGTGGCAAATGTAGGAACGAGATAAAAGCACGCTAAGGTAAATGGCCTTAATGAATTTTCACTCTGGCTCTTTCGATCTTCCTCTCTTCTCCTCACCCCCCCGCGTTTATTTTCCTATACGTGCTGCTGCAGCGCCTCTGTCTTTTTTTCTTCTCGCGCGTTCCAAGCTCGGTGCGCACCAGCTCTCTCTCTCTCTGTTTTTTTACTGTTTTATAACATCGGAATTGCTTTATTACGCACTTTTTTGCAGGGGCACAGGCTCGGCTTAAATTTTTTGCGTTACGGCGTTGTTTGTAGAACATAATCGGCCGCGCCGCACTGGTCTGCCCGTGTGTGTAAGCGCTTCCTTTTTTTACGCGCAACCTACTGGCTATTTGTTTCCCCGGAACGTCGATACTTGTTAATCCAGCAACAACTAAAAGCCAAAATAGAGTAAATCTTGTAAAATATTATTGCTGACTGTTGTACATTGTATTCCAGCTCGTTTATTAGCATTTATTAACAAAATCTGAAAGACAATATCTTGACTGACATGTTTATGAATTTATAATGTTTCTAATGGTAATATAGAACTTTTTTTTTCGAAATTGTTTAAAATATCGTAGGGTGGACTACCTTACCGGTTTCGCAGTTTTCTTTAAATGTATACAGCTTGTTTACAAAAATGGCGATCCTGATGAAATATTGAAAATATTTTCGAATATTTGGATTTGATTAATGATGTACTTATTACATAGTAAATTCTAAATTGTTGCAGTGTAACAGTCAATAAAATAAATTTTATTTCAAAATACTCTTTCATTTATTTAATGTCAAGTATACGATTGTATTATTATAGTTTTAAAACAATTATCATTTTACAAACATATGTATATGTATATTTTTATTACTGCAGCAAATCAAATATCTACAGTAATAAAATTATATAGTTTCACGACTTCTTCGAGTACATAATGACATTTACATGAAGTCATAGTACTCTTTACATCAGTATATTTAAATTTTTCTCTTTTCTCCACATCAGTTGAACATGTATTTTCTTCTTTTAATAATTCTTATTTCTGTGGGTAAGTTTTATATCAATTCTCTTACTGAATAAATCATATAATGAACTTTAATTATTTTGATAGCTGATTGATTTATTTTAAATTAATTAATTAAGATAAAATTTGCAATATTATTGCGTATTGCGCAACAGTATAAATTATTTTAGGCTTTTTGTAAACTGTCAGTATAGAATAACAATTACATTATACTTATATAAGCAAATATTTTAGTTTTTTAGGATTTTAGAATTTTAAAATTAGGATGCCACAAAATTAATGAAAGCTGCAGATGTAGGTATAACCTAAATATAAAAGGGATTTGAGTATTCAAAATAATAAATAAAGATTTTACTAATTTATATAAATAACTACATATGCGATTTTTATTTTTATTTGTATCCTTCTGAGTAAAGATTTATTAATTAACTCAATTGGATATCCAAAATCCTTAGGAGTTAAATGTGATCCACTAGTGCACGGAGTCAGTGCTGGAGAAAATGAATTTCCATTCATAGTATCAATAAGAAGGCAACATAATAATCACCATTTTTGCGGAGGTAGCATTATTAGCGATAGACATGTAATTACTGCTGCTCATGGCTTCGATGGATATGATAACATAGAAACCACAATTGTTGTTGCTGGTACTAACAGTAAAACGATGAGGCCATTGGTATTCCATATACAAAGGATACATGACTACAGCCACTAGCCTCGCAGGCACCCTGGAGACCACGACCTTGCCATATTGACGGTTATAATTCATATATAAATTTTGTAGTTTTAGGATTCAAAGATTTTTAGAGCAAAAAGTAGATAATGCATTTTTTTAAACAACTAGCAAAATGTATGCGTGCTAAGCGCGCTTAATGCTTAATCTATGTAGGCCATTAATCAAACTCTAACAAATACTTAAATATTAAAAAATATTTTATGTGCCTTTTTTATTAATAATCTTTCTCACAAACTATTAGTGTTATATATAAAACATTTATATAAAACAATATAATTAAGACGAGTCTAATTTTTGAGGTTAGAAAATAATATTAAATAAGAATTTAGTTTAAAATAAAATCCTTATACAAAATCTGTAAGAATTATGGATCAAATGATTTGTTTAAGAATCTATTCAAAGGAGCATACTTAATTCTTTCATAAATTAAAATTAAAATGTTAACTTATACAAAAATATTTTAAACTTTGGCGACATTCAAAACTGATATCCACCAGAACCAATGAAATCGTGTCTTTAAGTGCTTCACAACATTTGGCCATCACTTTTTTAAGAGTCGAAAATTGAACGTTGTCTCCATCAGAAGAGAAATTTAATTATAAAAACACTTTAATAAGAATAAAGTGTACACATTAATTATTTTTTAATTTAATAACTCAATTTAAACAATTGTTCACTTAGTTCTTTCTTATTGCAGTTGAGAGAAAGAATAAACATATCGCCGAGTTCGAGAGTGAAAAGCGTTTTACTGCCAAGAGGACAGCCAGTCGAAAGATCAATTGGTATCCTTGCTGGTTGGGGACTTACACTTAGAGATGTAGAACCAGATAACTTACAGAAACTGCCCACTCAAGTTCTGCCTGTTCAATTATGCGCACGTCTTCATCAAAATGTTGAGTATAATCCACCTTATGAAATGTGTGTACACGCAGGCCCAGAAAGAGGTGGTATTTGCGACGTAAATCTATCTTTTTTTAACATGTATTATTTTTGAACAAGTTTTATCAAAACTTTATCTTAAACTGGAATTGAGAATATTTTTTGTAATATTATGGGATATAATAATAAGATTAAATTGTCAATACTTATTCATTTGTAATATTCCAGGGTGACAGTGGCGGTCCTTTAGTTTCCGATTATGTTGTTGAAGGAGCTGAAATCAAGGTTTTAACAAGTGTCATTGCATCAAGCGATGGTGAATGTGCAAGCTGTGTTCCTGATGTCGTATCAAATGTGTACATGTATTTGGATTTTATCGAAGACGTGTTCCGTAGTGATGGCACCCATCCGGGACCCCAACCCCAAATGAGACCCCGCACTGGATCCCAAACGGGATCATCTTCCCATGCGAGCCTCTCCATGGGGTCCGTTAGGAGACCACGCATTAGACCCCACAGGCACATTTAATATTGAACCCCCTACGAATGAACGCGAATTATTGTTATAAAAATTAATTAGATTTAATTAGAATAAAAAATTAATTAATGTATCATAATAAAAATAAAAACAACCCTGCCGGGTCTAGAACCTTGCACCTTCGGATTATCAGTCTCTTATTAGCACTCGACCACAATAATAGTACTTCTAACATACGTCAGCAATTTTGATATATATGTATGAGTTATATATAAATAGATGTACATAACAAATAATTATGCAAGTAATTTATCCTAAGTAGAAACTAAGGATGAAATCAGGCTTTGATTACTATATGTAAAATATATTGGTGGAAGCTGTAAATATGCACAGTTATATGTAAATTTTTATATTATAGAATTCTTATCAATTTTATTTTTTAATGTCGTATTATATACTATTATAAAAATAATTTTTAGTAATTCTATAATAATTAATTTATATATATATATATGTGAAACAACCTCTATAATTTTACACTAAGATTTTTTTTTATTCAATTTAGAATCTGTCTATTTAAAGTGCTACGCTGGCTCAAATTTTTATTAAGGTTCATTTGTGAAACAATTAAAAATTTTATTTTGTGTATCTATTTGCAAAGTAACGTGCTGTACTTTCCATAAAGATCTAATTTTTATAGCCAGAGAAGGAAAGTCTTGTAAACCTTCGTAAAGTCGCAATTTTTGCTAAATAAACGAATTGAAAACAAGATGTTGTGTTCTGCGATGATCGATTTAGCCATTACAGAGAAGTTTTATTGGAACGATAAATTCAATCATCTACCTAGTTGTATATATAGAAGCTTATATTATAATGAACGCCCTGCTATCGATAAATACAAAATTTCAATATTTAATTTCAACGATTTTATAGTATATTGCAAAAGTATTATCATGGAATAAATAATGGATTTAGGGAAGATAAGTGCTAACAAATTGACAGTGTTTTTCACTGTGGATATAAACACAAACTTATAAGTATAAAAATCGCACTCTCCAAGAGTACATCGAAAGATGTAGCACAACGCTATCCCCTAAACAACTCATATTGACCGCAAAGACACAAGAATAACAAAGAGTACCTCGCGCGGTCCGCTGCAGTACACGCGATCCCGCCGATTAAGCCATTAATTAAGCACCACGCTCCGCACTCTGCCATCCACGCAGTAAATTTCAATCGACCAGCGCGCGGCACGTTTTACAGCCAATCGCCATACCGAAATTACAAGTCGTGTGTGCAAACTGCTTTGTCGTCTCCACTCCTATCTCATTAATTAATATTTCATAAAGTGCATGAAAGTTCGCACGCGTATACCCCGTACCTGTAACGTAAGTATCGTACGAGCCACTGATCGCTGCACACCAGCGACGCATATAAACAACAAATTAGGACAAGTACAGAGAGAGAGAGAGAGAGAGAGAGAGAGAGAGAGAGAGAGGGAAGGAGGGAGAGGTAGTCTAGGTGAAAGGGGGCAGGATAGCGAGCGGAATACGATATAGGAATTCCCGGGGTAAACCACGCGTGTGGCTTATGGCTTACGGTGTAATCGAGGTTCTCTGTAACCCTTTCGCTGAGGTACTACGACTACACGACCGCCGCCGTGTACATACCGAGGCTCTCTAGCAAGCAGCTCTACTCGCTCCGATCAATTTAATACGGGCGATGCGATTGAACTAGAGATGCGAGAGGAGGACCAGAGAGTTTGAGCTCTCTACTCTCTCGCTGCACTCTCCGCGTGTCGATCGCAGGATGCTGATAAGGATGTGTAGTGTGCGGTGGACAAGACGATGCGGATTTTCGTGTTGCAGAGGACTGGACGGGATATATGCTGGGCGAGATCTCGCGCTGCGAGTGTATGGTTTCGATGGGAGTGTCGTTGACGCTGACTCGGCCGTTTCGGGCGCTTTGCTTCTTACTATCGTCGTGTGTGTGTGTGTGTAAATTTCGTCGTGTTCCTAGTTGCAGTTTCATAATGGATTTGTATTAAACTTATCAATTCGTCGTTTCTTAAAAACTTTGAGAAAGTGTATTACAATCTGTAAATGCAAATTAATGATAAGGGTCGCTACAATTTACGGTTTTCAATGTACGGGTGTTTTACTTTTTATATCAACCAGTTTCAGTAAAGGCAACAGGTTACCTAAACCCGTTGGATCTCCCTTAGTAATTATAGTACACGTCCACGCGTTTGCGGGGCTGACAAGTGAATTAAAAATAATTAATTATTGGCCGCGGTTGGAACGCTAACGAAATTACAGTGAGACACTTGAATGAATGTACACCAGACACTCAGAAAAATGACCTTCTAGGATCTAGAGGGTTTTTCCGTATATCTTAACCCTTTCAATTGGAAAGTAATTTAACTTGAACTGGAGAATAATATTTCTGAGAATAAACTAGTATCATTTTGAGTTTTCATTAATTCTTTAGAATCAAAAGTCAAACATTTTCCAAATACACTATTCCTTTTGTCTAAAGAGGACTGTTAGTTACAATTCCATTTTTTTTTTCATTTTAGTGTAAACATTTGTAAGCAATAAACGATATATTGAAGATGAAATTAACAATCCTTTTATGATAGGAAGACTCGAGATTAAAAATACTTATGTGCATCTTGTGTCAAGAGGATAAATTTTTCTATCGACCAGGCTCGCCGTGAAACTTATTGAGTTTCTTAAGATAAGTACAATGTAAAAGAAGTTTCATGTTATTTTTGTATTGCACATTAATTTTTTCTGAATAACTCGTAAAATTTGACTAAAATTTCAAACACATACTAATAATATCACTTTCTGCATGATATATTATACATTTATTTTGTATTGAACTTGTAATATCATCGCCAATTCTTTGTTGTATTGTTATAGAACAAAATTTGGATTTAGATTCTACAAATGACGAAGGTACATGATTTCTTATATACTATTGGACCTTATATAGGATTAGTCATGTAGGAAAATGAAGTGCTGAAAAAATTACTGCGTTACCAGAGTAAGCTCCAATTCATAAATTCATCTCCGATGAAGATGGGAAGACGTTACATTGTATATTTGATATTTTAATAATAAAATTGTTTTCAAAACAATTAAACAATAATTATTTTTAGACAACACATTTTTCCTTTTTTTTATTTTAAATTTATATTATAATTCCTTTGTAACATATTAACTTTTTTTCAATGATACTGTTTCTTCCTGTATACAAATCGCGAAAATCGTGCTTCAATATGATTATGCTTAAATTGATAGGAATTCGTTTCAGATAGAACTCCTTTAATTACAAAAATGATCATCTTATGACAAGAAGATTCATCGAGACTGAAGCGTAACAAGGTTTGTTTTTGATTTGGCTATTTGCACACGAGAAATCAGTTGCAGTCAAGCGGCTCTAGACGGATAAAGATTTTACTCTAGACCCAAAAGGAATTATTTTTTACAGCATGTTCAAGATTGATATTCTTTTGAACCAAGATGATTTTTTTTTTGGCGATGTAATCCCTTTGCCCTCAAAAATGTTTTTTCTTTTTCTGAGTGGAGAATAAATTTACTACCTATGTATTGACTGCCAATTGATATCACTGTATTTAAAAATATCACTATAATTGTAAGATTAATGATTCATGATAGTTTTCAGGCGGTCGCGAAAGGCTGCAGCGTTCCGTCATGAACAAAAAGTAATGTTCTAATAATGAAATAATTATTAACTTATCATTCTTATGTTACAATAAATAAAATATTTGTGAAGAAGAATGTAAATTTTCTCTTCATATTAAATCGAATCATTGTCTTCGCGATAAAAATTAAATCGAACTAGTCTTCGAAATACGAATCATGCCAGTGTTCGTGGCGAAATACGAATTGTGCTAGTCTTCGTGGCGAAATTAAATTTGCTACTCTTCGTTAGAAAATCGAAAAGTGCTAGTCTTCGTAACAACCGTCGAATTATGTTCGAATGTTATGAAAGCATCAGCTCAAACAGATTAAAATTGTGATCCCGATTGCTTTCCGAATGGCATGTGTTAGCTTTGGATTTTTGTAAATCCGATATAAAAAGTGGAATTAAATCTGTAGAGTAATTTACAATTTTGCATTTATGACGTCATGATATACAATTCTCGTAAAACTTTTACGTAATTTCATTCTTTGTCCATTTTAGAATTTTCCAAATTCAAATTGATTCTACATGTTACTTTCATCTTTACATATAGACACAGCTTCAATCAATGTATAAAATTCAATATCAAATCATCGATCCCTAAAAAACTGTCAACACCGCTGAAAAACAACTGAGAGCTACTCATTCATATTTCATCATCATTCGACCAGCGCTCAGACAAGCAAATAATACAAAAAAAAAAACGAGTCAGTGGAGAAAACGAGAAAGCATCAATCAATAACCCGTGAACGAAACAACTTCACTATTCCATTAAGCACTGTCCATTCGTTCTCCTCCGCAAACTATCGCGCAAAACGCAGCGCCCAAGATGGACTCGCCACGAAGTTGGTCCTGTGCGGATATGTCAAGCCAGAGAGAGACAGAGAGAGAGAGAGAGAGAGAGAGAGAGAGAGTACCTCGTTCAAGTTAATCGGTTAAATTGGCGTTGGGCCGCTTTAAGCCCAATTATTAATTGCTTAATTACGCGCCACGGCCACGGATTAATCCTTCCGATGATTGCCCCCGACGCGAGTGCACGCGCGCACTTCTCCCTCCCCTCCACGGCTCTCAAGATAATCCCGACGTCCGGCGGCTGGATTCGACTAGTCCCCCTCCCTCTCTCCCCTCCCCCCTCCCCAAGTCCGCGAGATTAAGCGCTCCGAGGACGCGCGCGGCAAACGACGACGACGCGACGTCGAGAGTAGAGCCATCGATCGTCCAACTGTTAACCGTGAGGCACCTCGAGAGACCGCTTTACTGACTGCCCTGTGTTCTATATACCGTCTGGCAGCCGCAAGATACTTGTTAATTTTGCGATTTTTTTTTAATTATTGCGACGCTGCGTGTCCGCAGGCTGTCGCGGATGGATAAAGAACGATCCATACGACGAAGGAGGTTACTGAGAACGTTTGCGATTATGTTTGTTAGCGAAGTATAGGATATTAGTTCCGATGACAGGTTTGGAGAACATTTTGAGCTTCCTCAAAGATTTGGGGACTATCTAGACTTTTTGGTTTATTATAGTTATTAAAATTATATTTTAAATCTTTTCATGTTCTAAAAGAAGATACAAGTTTTTAAGGTTACAAGATTAATCATAGGTTTCGATCAACTCGGTCTTTTTAAAACATTTCTCGTCGATTTTAGATTTTCTATAATTTTATATTTTAAATCTTTTCACGTTCGTATAAGAAGGTACAAGTTTCATAGATTTACTTTGAAATTTTAATGGGGATCAGTGATTGGGCTGTCCTTCCCAATAAGATTTTAAAAATAAAAGAACCTTTTCAGTTTTTATATTTAGGTAAAAAATTTTGATTCTTTATTTTTTTTCATATTTCATAAGATCATATAACTGGAATCAATATTACCGAATTATAGTATAATCCTCGTAAAGAATTCTTTTGGAAACACGTTATTGAGTTTTGCTTTAGATTTACACTAATATATTGGTCAGTTTACATAAACTTAAATCGTTCTAAAAAAAGTATTTCCCATACATAGGCGGTTGGGCGGTACGTGTGTTGCGGCGAGATAAGTATTTGTAATTATCTTAATAACAATTGCACTTCCAAGGCTAATAATTTTTCAAACGTTGGACAATATTATATTGCAGGTTAGTAAGTCAAAAGAAAATAATTATTTTTATTAGTATTATTCAAAAACTAAATCGAACGCATCCACAAACCCTCAGCTTTTTTTTCAATTTAAATCGAAAAAACCAGCCGAAAGATTCGCGACGATAAAATGCACTGGCGAGAACATCGGGAAAATCACTACAGATATCAGTTAGTTTCTTTTTTTATCTCGAACAACGCCGATCGTCGAAAGTGTGTGCGTGGACACGCGCGCGCAAATTTCTCTCGCGTTATAATACAGATCTATTGGTGGACGCAGCTGAAGGGGATTCTAATCTGTCGCTTTATCGCACGGCACTAGAGGATGAATGGACGGTCCCCTTATATGGAGCGAAGTTAGGTCAACGAAGGATGAGAGGAAGCGGAAGAGAGAGAGAGAGAGGCAGAGAGTGCGAGAGAGGTCGGATTTTATGTCAAAGCTTGGCCCCGGGCAACAAGTTGGAATCCAATGGACAAGTTTGTTCATCGTTGTTTACGCGGAATTTCATTTGGATATGTACCACGATGAATGTGAAATTTCAGACTCGCCATTCTCGATTTGCATTAGCGACAACGGCTCTCTGCCCAGTCGTTTCTCTCTCTCTCTCTCTCTCTACTCTCTCAACCCCCAAAGCCTACATTCGATATCAATCAGTTTGGGAGCTAATATTCTGCAAATTACTCCTATCATTTTAAACGCGGGCCATGAGACTGTTTCAGGTTTTAATTCGTGTATCGGCTTTGTTCGAGTTCAGTAGAATTTAATATTATTGCATTACAAATATGTTGGAGAATCAGATATTCAAGTATAGTTTGTACATAGAGTTTATAAAGTTCTAAAATTAATTCGGAATTCTACTAATGTAGTACTAAAATAGGTGCAGTGAGTATTTGTTCGATTTCAGTATAAGCAGTTTTTTTAACCAATTGAAAAGCCAAACTGTTATACATCTATGATATGTATAGTACTGTTAACATATCATAGACATAAGTAGATACATACCGAATTTAGTCTGACAATGATTTCAATCAGTATTAAATCAGAGGACAACGTACGAGAGTACTATTTAGAACATCAAAAGACATTAAATATAAACAAAATTGAGCTTCCGTACTTTAAAGGAAAGTTGATAAAAACTTAATTGAAAATCAGTGCCCTACTATACTCGTCCGTTTCTACTTCCATACATTAAGCATAGGGAATAATGAACATGTTTTTTTTTCATTTCCCTTCAAGTAAGGGAGTCAATTTTTTCTTAGACTTTTTATACTCTAAATTTTACAGCTTTAACAGTTTTGTTAGAGGAAGTTATGGGCATACCAAATACATATTCCATTATTTAAAGAATCCTTGAAGTAGTTAGGTTTTTTTCTACAAACATAAATAAGGTCAATGAATAGGAAAATATTTTGTATGTACATGAAATTCACGTATAAACATGCGTTTCAAAAATACCAAATCTTTAATCTTCAACGAGATAATCATTCGCACCCATAAATAACTCAAAACAACCAATTCACTACCCTCTCGCAAACCAAAGCGAACAAACGAAATACAGGAATTTCCAAGTTAGTCGCAATTTTTCCCAGCCTACATGCACCAGCTTTAATTTAACCGGGGTGCAAAATTACGTTCGACACCATTTATTAGTAAGGTAAAAAAAGTCGTTAAAAAACGTGGAGAGGGGGGAGGCGAAGAAAGGTCGGTCCGAGGTGGGCGGGAAGGGGGGGAGGGGGGAGGGCACCCAGTCCGGATGAAAAAGCGACAATTTCTCACTGCCAAAACGAGTAATAAAAACGCGTCGGCGGCGCGCGGTACAACGCACATTTCAACTCTTCAGCGAGGGCGATGTAACGTATAGGTGACACGGAAAAACTGGGGAATGAAAAACAGGCGATATTTGTCTGAACTTACAGTCGCGTGCACAAAATTTATACCCGCTACGTGTTCGGACTCGTGTGAAGGAGTCGAGAAGCTTCTACTGATTTATCCCGCGAGCAGCGGCGGCGGCGGCGGCCTCGCACTCATACACACACCGTTTTTATTTTTCCCCAGCTTCTACCTCACACTCCCACCCCCACCCACCGAGCAAGTGATTTTACTCTAACTTCTAAGCTCAGAATTTTAACGCTTCTTTCCTTTCTACCGCGACTTTTTATATTCCTATAGTTCTTAATCAAAATTTATTTTATTCCTTCGTGTGGCAGTCCATGATTTGTGCGCTATTGAAAGCTCAGCTTCCCCATAACCTGCCTATTACTCGATAATTTCATTTAACGTTGGATCATCGATATAGTTGTGGAATAGGTGGTTAAAGCACATTTTTTTATCGTTAAATGAGATAAATCCGAAAAAGAATTATGTCATTGGAATCTTAAATTAAGCTATGAATAATTAAAGTAGCCTTTACGGATAAACGAGAATCATAAACCCTTCAGGTTCATTTGCACATGTGGTTTCGCCAGTAAGTTTTTCCATCAAAGTCCAATAAAAACTCCTACGAGGCAATCATACCTATAGTTGGGTCCTGAAGTTTTCCAATGGGTTTTTCAACTAAGACAAACAGAGCCATAAAAGACGGCATATCGGCTATAACGTGTTCAGATACCCTTATATGTACTTCTTTATAACTCACATTCTTTTCGCAGAATTGACGAATTCGAATCGTTATTGTATACTTTTAATTGAATATCTTCAGACATAGAATAGTCGATTAAAAAAGATTTACCGATATATTACTTTATTCTCGTACTTTATTAAAAAATTATCGAATTCGTTATAAAGAATTGATATCTTATTGAAAATGACAAAAACTATATATTTTAAATTATGATTACAAAAAAATGATGTACTTATACATTTTCGTTTGTTTAGTAACACTAGTTCACTTTAATTTAATTATTTTCGCAATAAAACAAGAGAAAAGTTTATTATACATGTGGCGAAAGATTAGATCGTTAACGCATCACTATGTACATCAGGCCCAATAAATAACAAATTACAATTATAAGGCTCAGCGAATGCTGCAATTATCAGTCGAATTTAAATTGCAGGGTTGCGCGCCATGTTAATTGGATTTGGTGAAAATCGTTGACAAACAGAATAATTAATAAATTTTTTTATCTCACGCTACGGCCGCACCGTGGCTAATAAGGCAATAACTCCTGCAGTGATTATGCAACTACGTAAATCATCAATTATGGGTATATGGGCAGAGGCAGTACAACGCTTTCTCTCTCTCTCTCTCTCTCTCTCCCCCGATATTTAGCGCGGCAATCCTGGCCTATCGTTGAACTGTAATCCATAATTTAATGTGAATCTCATGATAGCGCGAATTATTTTCTTCAATCAAATATTTCGAAATTAAGGTGGAAGCCGTTTATGCGAGCTCTGACCCCTTCGCCCCTTCCCTCGCTCCCACCCCTGTGCCATATAACCCCCGATAACTGCACATCCGGGATAACATTGTTTACGATTGTTGCCGCTCGCTAAAATTTATTTCGCCTCCCCACGCGCACTAGTGGAAAATGGTCCGAATAATGCGCTTATTAAATATTATATGTAAAAATTATTATGCTGAGCTTCCGTTCTTTTTTTTTTTTAGTTGTGAGGGATAAAGTCATTTATTATTACTATAGGATTGAAAAGTTGGTGAAACTGAAAAATGGCATAATCAAAAATAACCAACAAAAACTTTATATGGTAATTTTAAACGCTTAAACTTTTGTATTTATATAAACGATTTCCATCATTTATAATTTTACTATGTAAAACGACTTAGATGTATATTTTACATATTTTTTAACCATAATTGATTGATACAACTTCATATAGTTGATTGAATGATCACTTTACTATGAGGTTCGTTTATTCGAAATAAAATATATATAAAATACACTTTACTACTTCCTACATACAAATCAATCGGTTAACTTCACTATTAGAGTACAAAACGAGTATAAAGCTCGCCCTGCACGCGGGAAAAACGGACGAGATTTCTAAACTCAACTTTCACCTGCTCTCGCGCTAAACTCGAGGAAAAGCGAATCCACTCGAAGCTATATACAGAGGCGACACGCAGTATCGCTCGTATAATTTTCTCCCAACCCCCGAGCCAAATGACATTTGCACACGGTACCCGGAGAAAGAGAGATAGAGATAGAGAACGAGCGAGGTCGAGAGAGCAAAAGCGCCGAGGAAAGAGTTTGTTTAGTAATCTGAAAAGTTGGCTAGTGCATATATCGAGATAGATATCCCCGACCGAGCTGCCGCGAGGCTGAGTTTATACCGTTCATCTCTCTCGGGTTGTGTTTCGATATCGACGTGTGTGTGTGCGCGCGCGTGTGTGTGTGCGAGCGCGGGAGGGTGACGTTGCCACTGGTTAAATATTGCATTCACTCTCTCTCTCTTTCTCTCTCCTCTGGTGACTGGAAATGCCGTGGGGAAACTTTGGAGACCGCAACTTAACCAATTTCGGTATGAATGTCAAGTCGCTGGGACGCGCGTGCAGTGCAGAGCTCCTGTACAGACGAATATACGGGCAACGTGGGAGAGGGGAAAGGTGTAAGAGACGAAGCGAGGGAGTGGCGGGACAGAGAGATTGATCGGCATTTTTATTCATACTTCGGGCGATCGCGCGATTGGCAAAGGGAGCTAGTGGTCGGTTCTCCATGTTTCGCTTTGACTTGCGAGAGATAATATTTGTTTTATTTTCGTTTTAATTGTTTGCTCTTTAGAGTTGAACCGTTATTCTTAATATAGTTATGCAAACTCCTTTGGAATCAGTATTAGCGATATTGGGATTGATATTAGTGTGTTCGGATGAAGGAAAAATAAATCTCTAGTTCGTTTTGTAATTTGTATTATTTGATGTTGGATATTAATCACATTTATTAATATAAGGACTTGGAAGTAGAATTACAAGTTTCATCGGTTCATACATAATATTCGTAGTTGATTTATGAGAATATATACTTTATGAGAATATATACTTCCGATATTAATATTGACATGTTTGGCAATTCTTTCCATATTCATTTTTTGCAAAGGTAATTCATATCGTTTTCTGGAACTGTGGGAATATTAACGTAAGCTTTTTTCGAAATTTTGTTACGTAAGGTCCATAAAAATTAATAGAATGCAGACTGCGGAATTTATATTTTTGCATTTAAATATTCAAACTCTATGTTGGCTTCTATCTATACAGAAAATATTTTTGAATAATACTGCCACACCATATTTATTCATAAAATACTGCTTGGTGTCATGCGCTTATAACATGTTGCTGAAAAAGGTATGGAAAGAAAGTTTAATGCAAAATGTGACATTTACCTTCTATTTCAAAACATCTGTCAACTATACTTCCATAAAAATATAACCGATTTCCATCCGATATTATTTCACTTTAACTCGGTTTAAAGAGAGAAACATCATTCAAGGCTGATTTTGTAACTCACGTTTATACCAGTTCTCGCCAAGTCTAAATTTTTTTTCGTGTCCACTCGCAGCCCTTAAACTGCATCATTAACTTTGATTATCCACTCATCGCACACCCAGCAGTAGAAAAGTCACGTCGAAAAGTCAGCGTATAACCACATTCAGGGCGCAATTAAGACTGCAATATAATGGCAGCGATAAATAAAGGCCGGAACACACAACAATGGGCAATGAGCTTAAACAGCACGCGACAGCTAGAGCGGAAGAGAGAAAAGCTGCTGCTGCGGCCGAGAGAGAGAGAGAGAGAGAGAGAGAGAGAGAGAGAGAGGGTAAAGTTTGCGTACCGCCAGGCTGTACGTATGTGTATATAGCGGTGAGAGGAGTGGGTGGAGGAGAAGGACGGGGAACGACGGGGATAATCCTCGACGGCGACGCTGGATTTATTTTATGACGAACATCGCGCTATGCACGCAGACAGACAGATGAGGGAGGGAGAGAGGGAGAGAGTGCGAGTGCGAGCGAGAGAGGGGAGAATTTGAGAGCAACCGCGAAATCCATCCATCAATACATTTAATCCGATTATCTCGTATCTTGCTTTCGTCATATCGATTGCGCGCTCGAGCCTTCCCCTTTTCGGTACTCGCGCTAGAACCCGTGAACAAAAAAAGGAAGGACGACGGAAGGAGAGAGCGAGAATACAAAAGAAGCGCATCTATGTACATCGATCCTTGGCGTATATCCTCTTTGCATACTATGTATATACTGCTGCGAGGATATATTCGTTGGCGCTACTTTGGAAAAGCCGAAGAATTCAACTGTTGGTGTAATGTTTTTTTTTATTATTTTTTTTTTATTCATAGCCTTTGAAACCTCAATGGAAGTTTATTTCGACTTAAAAAGTTACATATTTATAACATGATATTATATTGTAGATATATTTACAGTAGTTTGCATAATCGTGCTGCATAAGCTTTAGTTTAAATGCTCAAGTTGCATTCTTCAAGAAACGATAGTATATACGTGTGTTGAGAGACCGCAATGTCAGGCTTAGTAATTATTGCTTCTATATTAAGCGAAAGTCTCTTGAAGAAATCATGCCTTGTGTCAATGCAGAATTTACGACAGACAAAGGCAGAACCTAATCTCAAACCTTCGCAAAATAACAAATGGTGTAATGTTATTGCTGAAAGATTACAACTACTATTTAGGACACTGTTGTTTGTTCCGGTAATGGAAATAACTTTCTCAAAATTGAGTGAAAATTGGTGCTGCACATGCGGTTTTTTTGAAAGAATATAATAATCTGATCCAACTAATAGAGGACATATTTGCATTCAGGAATTTCGTTGCGGACCTCGGATTCCTCGGATTTGGTTTGCGTATATAATATTGATTACCAATGAACGTGAGATTCGTTTGAATTAACATACTGCGTGTTGCAGATGATTAAATATGATAATAACTTCGGATATGGGGCGCTTTTTCATCGTGCGCCTGATTAATTTTCATTGAATCGCGGTATGGGTATATATATATATATATATATATTTCTCATATCTTTCGGCTCGGTTAACGAGTGTCCATGTGTCTTTTGTATAATTTGACTATTTAATGCGGGATACTGTTCCCTGGATTGTGCTTAATCAGTTCTTTATAAAATGTTTTCCATGAACTGGAATTGGACACTGCTACTTTTCAAATAAGGGGCATTCTATATCATTTCTATGATTACTTTCTGAATAAGTAAAGAATGTCACGTAATAGTTTGTTTTTTAATGTTGTAGGATTTTAATCAACACCATTTGGATGTGACATGAATATTCGCTTTAATGTGCTCATAGTGAATAATTAGAAATTTTAATACATTTTGCAGAAGTATTTTACCCTACTGAGCATATTCTATGCATAATAAGGAGTAAACTTATATCTAAAATGTACGACATAGTACCGCGTGATTGAATTCAAACGGTTAATTATCTTAAAGCATGATAAAATTATATTCTTTTATAAATAAATAAATATTACGTATAAAAAAGCGCCAACTGAAATTCATTATTTTTCAAATTTTTAACCCATAAAATTATTCTAAAAACTTATGCATCTTCCTTATTCAAGATTAGACGGGAATCAAACTTTTGGGAGAGCACCTTGGCTTCGCGAGACTTCAATAGGAAAGATTTATCATGTTCAACTAATAGTATTTGAATTTTGGCGATATCATGCAGAACTGAAGAAGTTACAGTGCTATAAAGTTCGTGCGACGTCCGCGGTTTCCCTATGCCCTGTGACGTGTTATCAAAGAAAGTTTGGCATGCCATAACTTCTGTAAATTATCTTCTTTTTGCAATTTCAAAGAGATTCGAGGATTGGTTTGAATTCTGTATCGAATAGATGGTCATAAAAAAAGAAGAAATTTGGACAGCTTCTTTATTGTATATTTTGTTATTCATCACAGAAAATAATTATTCTCCAATTCTCAACGAATATATGCAAATGTGTTCATCACTTATTAAAACCAATAGTTGATGTCGTCGTTGAACGTAAAAATCTTAGACCAGCAAGAAGAACAGGGAAATCAGACAAATAGAAAATCTCTTTATACCGAGAGGGAGAGAGAGAGACAGAGAGAGAGAGTCGGTACGATTTGAAATTGAAATGAAAAAACTGAAAAAAAAGCACATGCAGCTATACTAAACGAAAATATACAACACGAGCTCGGGGAGCAAACAACAATGAGAAAAAAAAAAACAAAAAAAAAAAGGAACATCGAGCACATAACTCGAGATGCTGCGGGGGATGCGCTCTGTACAGAGTGCCGCGTGCCATTACGCATTCGACCGAATAAGAGTGCACCGCGAGAGCAGCGAGCGACGGGATTCCAATCGGATCTGCTCCTGCGCCGCTGTTTTTTTTCCCTCGTCCTACTCTGTGCCGCATCGATTCATTGATGAATTTGCATTGTAGAGAGAAGGACGTAGAGTCGCGTACTACCTGCACGTCCTGCACGGCGTTTGCTCTCTCGTAGAGTATATATGCACACATACACTCTACACACAACCCGTGCGTGTGGATGTATATATATGGTGGACGGGCGAGAGCTGCAAGAGTGTATATATGTGGTATAGAGGGAAAGCGGAGGGGCCAAGGTCTGTAGGATGGGAGATAAACTCCAGGCAGTATTTTATTGGCTAGTTGACTTAGCCCGCTAAAAGTAATTTATGTTTTGAATATGCTAAAACTCCTCTCATAAATATGAAGCGGGTGTCGTGGCGGTACTGCTGTACACGTGTGTCCGCGTCTGCGTGTGCGTGTGCGTGTGCGTGTGCATGTGCGTATGTGTGTGCAGTGCTGTAGAGCGTCAACCCTATACTACCACGCGTCGAGAGATAACGAATTTTACAAACGGGGAGTCCCGGATCATTTTTTATTTGTCTCATACTCGTATTTTTTTGTTCCTCTATACCAGCCCGTCTCGTAAGTCTTTTTTTTTTTGGTTATCTTTGACCTGTTCGGTCTGCGTTCGGGGATTCTTTACTCGGTCGTGTGTGCGAGCTTGTGCATGGGACGTTAGACTTTTTATTTTGACATCCACCTTTTTGGTTGTCTTCGAATTCAATGAAGGAGTGGAGCTAGTGGGAGAATAACTGGGAGACATAGTTTTTCACGTAGGTATATCGTTTTGCGACTGAGTTTACTTTTGTAGTATTTTGTTAAATAGGAATAATGGTACGAGTGTAGGTCGATATCAGGTATTCTTCTTTATAACTAGTTAGTTTTCTCGTTAAAACTTGTCGCCTGCAACAACTTGGATTATGCAATCATGTACATAGATAAAAGAGATGTATAGGATGGTGTACGAGGGAATCGTAAGTGAGGAGATATCGGGAATCTGTGGCGGAAAGTCGAACGGTCGGAAACGTGAATGCTTGTGCTACGAGAAACAAGGTAGAAGAGATTAGACTGGTTTATGTTACAAGATTAGATTTTCTCGACTAACATTATGGTGCAGTGTCGTTGAACCAACTCTGTGTTTGAATTTTTGTGGTACACGAGAGAACGGGAGAGTAAAGAAATGAAATTTCTTTTATTAAGTTTAACGCTGCAGAACATTTTGTTTATTTTTAAATAAAACATATATTTTGGTACTATGTAAAGATGTACTTACCAGTTTAATGAACTTCTTTGGCTAAAGGAATTTAGACCGGGAGGGAGAATACGAGAGAAAAGATTCGAGAGAATTAAGTAACAAAGAGAAAATGTGAAATACAAAATAAAGAGTGTAGCAGGTATTTAAAGGGAAATATGATCTGTCCAGAAATATAAAGATTTAAGAAAAGCAAGAAAAATGTATTATGGTCTCTTAACGATATTTTAAACGAAGTGCTTAAACAAAAATACAAGTTTTCGACTATTTTATAGAATTAATTATCTTATAATACATACGCACCGTCTGACCAATATCGGATTAATCTACTGATCAGATAACTCACAACTGAAGAAGGTAAGTAAACTCGTTTCTCATAATAATGTTTATTTGCAATATAACTCATCTAAATGGATAGGTAAATGACCCTTCCGAACCAATCAATAGACTTTTTATTAATTGACCAACGCTAAAAATGTTAGTCAATTAATAAAGAGTCTATTCATTAGTTCAAAAGTATCATTTATCTATCCATTTAAACATCATCCACGAACGCAATTTCCAATGGTTTATAGCTTGTCTAAATTCAGTCGGATAAACAGTAAAGCGGGAATTTGTTAAAGGTGCAACGATTGAAAAGAAAAAAAGGCAAGCGTAGAAGAGGTAAAAACAGATAGGGATGTGGATGAAAATAAATGGCGGCGGGCAACACAGAAAGGGTGAAAGAGAGAGGGAGAGAGAGAGTTGGAAGAAAGATGTCGAGAAAGTTTTGAACTCCTCGCGAAATTTATTTGCCGGTTATGCCTTGAAATCCCACCGAAGGCAGCCGCGCACGGCTATATCGTACCCTCCCTCCGCGTTTCGCTTATAAGCGTTGTATAACTCTTTTTTACGCCTTGTCGTATTAGCGATCCAATAATAAAGTTCCTTTTTTTTTCTTCGTCCAGGGTTCGTGCCCTTCCCCAACCTGGCACGTAGCACACTTAATGCTAATTTTATCGTCCAACTTTTTAATCGACGAGATTTTTAGTTTACGTCGAGGTGAGCTTTATTTACTTAAGATCCCGCTGAACTGTGATTACGACTCATCCGCGTTGCCTGTTAAAGAACGAATTGATGAGAGGAATAAGCGACCAATCAGTTTTATGCCTTTGCCGATATCTGCATATGGGTAGTTTTACCAGCTTCACCCGATTTTTTTAGTTTAACGGGAATATGGCTTAATTGTGTATAACGTTCGAGACTTTTACTACCGTAAATAACATTAATAGTTATTTTTAAAATAATTAAAATAAATAAATACATTTTATGTTTTAGATTTTAGTTCTAAATGTAAATAATATGTAATAATTAATACAGGCAATTTAAATGTTATTTATCATTAAGCAAAGGAGGATCCCGACAATGGCCCCTATTGATATGACAAGGGAAAAGTACGAGATTTGTACCATCGTTTGCAGTATACTGAGAAGTTTAATTTAAACAAAAATTCAGCCCCCTTACTTTTGACGAGAAATGTTTTTAAAAAAAGGTCGAAAATATTTGTCAGTATACTTAATACACGGAAGTAGAAGAATCAATTTTTTTTTTAACTTTTTCATCATGGAAGTGAGTCCATATTCTTTTAAATTAAATATGTTTTTATGCTCTAAGTGCCTATGCAGGTTTTGTACTTTTCCTCTAAAGACTTCATTCTATTCTTATTTCGTCTGGGATCTCCTTCCAATATTTTAATGATGCATTTAAATATTTTTGTACAGTTTATTTTTTAATACTTTTTTAACATTGTTTAATACTATAATGCTCGCTTATTCCACTCCTTAAGCAGTAATAGTCATATTCTCATATTTCGAAAATTTCAGAAATATCTATTTTAATTAAGGCATTTTATAATAATATTTTAAAGTGATTACAGCAATATTTCCCTTGCCTACAAAATTATAAACATGTCCCTCACTTCATCCTTACCTCCCGAGCCTTCCAAGCAAAAAGGCTAATTACCATTTCGTCTAAATTCAAATCCTCCTTCCCAGTTAATATTTTCCCATCGCTCGGTCTACCTCGCTCTTCTTTATCTCGCTTCCAAGCCTGGACACAGAAGGGCTGCGCAGAGGAGGAAAGCAGCATGGGCTATACGCGCAGTAGCCCGTGAATTCCACGTTCCTCCAGACAAATGAGCCGCTTTATCACTTTGACCCTTCAATCCGCCTTGCAAACACTTACTGTGGGAAGCCTTCCCTCTCTCTCTCTCTCTCTCTCTCTCGCTCTACCTTCCCCATTTTCATTTGGCGCCCAAGCGCCACTATGATACATTGCTGCTTTCTCTTTCTCTCTCTCTCTCTCTCTGTCTTACGTACGAGGTATTGTCGCGGCGAGGTTCACGGATTACGCGTCGCACGAGGCACGAATGATGAATCGCGATATCGAAGCTTTCTCCGGTCTGCGGAGTATGGGGATTTCTTTATTCACCGTCACGCGTAAGCGATGCGGAAAAAGCCTTCGGAGAATGGCTTACTGGGGACTTGGGCGAAGGTTTCGTACGAAGTCTCGGACAGCACTTCTTTTGCAATGTGAATAATTGTAATGAACGATCTGTATTATCTAAAAACCGCCATTTCTTAGATTCAATGAATGCTTTACTGCCGATCGCGAAAGAAAAAATGTGTTTTTCTTTTTTAATCGAATAGGTAAATAATTTTATTAGCCCTCTGTAATGAAGTATTCGTTGAATCTAAGAGATATTTTTCTTACTTATTTCTAAAAGTTTTGATGATGCGTTACACATAGAAGTTATACATGTCCGAGACTATTTTTCTCCAAGAAGGGAGAAGACGACTATAAAATTTTATAGCAAATATTTATTACTAAGTTGCAAAAGAAAATAAATAAAAGAAGCTTTGTATATTTTCATTTCATTTATGTATATGTATTTTTGAACTTTTCATAGCCCATTATCGCATATTCATTAGCATAATACTCATTGCGACATTACAATAGCTGAAACGGGTAAATATTTTAGCGAATGCGCTTTATTGAATATATGCAGGGAGGATTAGCGATTGCAATAATGATTTCATGAGACTATATTGAAGATCAGTACAGAACTGAAATGATGGCCTATCGTTTTTATGCCATATTAATGCCCATGCAGTCGTGCTTGCAATACTTATGACGTAGCGAGATTACTCAATTTCGTTGACGTTTATGCCCAGGTAGTTTTGATAAATGTCAATTTTAGCATTAATTATACAAGGGACACTGTATATATCATTATTATCGGTATCATCGTCGCCGCCGTTATCATCTCATTAATCATTAACTTTTTATGATGTCAAATATATGAACTGATTCTGTTATGTATATTATCCTCTTTATTACGTATTTTGTAGTCGTGAATAATATTTTTTAAACCTTTCATTTTATAAAATTTAATAATGTATCAGCTGATGGAGCTAAAACATTCGACAGATCATAAATTAGATCTCAATTTTGCTAATCATTGGCATACAAATGAATAGAATATATATCTCAGTTTCAATCATTTAAATCAGCTATACCAAATCTAGGTTAAGCTCTGTAAATGACAATTCCTCGTATCCGCGGCGATTCGAAAAAAGGGAAAAAAAAAAACCTAGCACCTGCTGAAAAGGCTAAAGTAGTCGCGAAAAAGGAGATAAATCGGTGGGGGCGTGAGAGATGCTTTACGGTGTCTAATTAGCCAAGTGGAAATACGCATCGGGCGATAAACTCGCCGCCGCGGAAATTAAAATATTCAAGGATTTCGAAAGTAGGCAGCAGTAGTAGTGGCAGCGAAGCTCTCGAGAGGGCGATTTTCTCCCTCTTTTGTGGATTTTCAAGGTTCGCCCCTCTATCCGAGCCGTCGACGACGACGACGCCAAGACCAGCACACTTCCAAGCTCCGGCCAGATGGTTAACACTTTATTTCAGCGAAAACCGTAAATCTCTCTGGGCTCGTGGGCAACTTGAACTCTCGCCAAGTTTCCAGTCTATGCGTACATTATGACCCTCCGATTTCTCTCTCTTCCTCTCAGTCGCCCTATACCGAAGTCTCTCTATACTCGTTTCTCTTGTCCTTCTCTTTACTTGTTCTGCTCCGCCTTCCCACTGCCTTCCTTGGTCTCTCTTTCTCTCTCTCTCTCCATATTCCATTCTCTTAATTCCTTTTCATTTTACCTGAATTTTCATTATTTGTTAATTATTCCCGGGGCTGAGTATGAATAGTTTCCGAGTTCACGAATGCTTTTGTTTTGGTATTTTGGAGTTGGATTATGTCTATTGAATTGGCACTGTTAAATAAAGTTTATAAACTAAAAAAACACTTTGATTGTGTTCATCCAAAATTTTGGTTATGGCGTCCAAAGCATGTTAAAAAATTCAGCCTTTCAAAGCTTTAATTATAGCAACCAGAGTCTTTGCTTCTTGCAACTAAAAGTCGACAACTATTGACTTTGGATGGTATGACCAAATCTTTTCTTTCCGTGCATTGGCTGCCTCTTCGAAAATCACAGGTGTACTTTATGAGTCAAAGAATTAAAGACAATATCAATATATAAATATATAATGCTAGTTTTAAAAATTATTAAATACACTATCAATGAAATTAAAAAATCAAACCATTAAAAAAACTGTTAGTGTTAAACATAATATTTTATGTTACAGCCAAAAATACAGACTTCATCGACACATTTCGTGATAATAAATGATATAAAAGCAATGCTTTAATATTGACGAACATTTATTTAGGCTCAAAATATAATATTGAAATATTTTCTTTGAAATAAAGTATTATATATTCCTGGTTTTAATAAATGATTGATGTTTCACACTGAATTACGTAATTATATAAACCAAGTTATATAATTAGGATATTTAATTTATTTTTATAATAAAAATGATTTTTTTGATAGAAAATTTATATAAAATGACGGTATTGTTCGCAATAATTTCTACGAAAACGTATAGAAAAGTAATTGATCGCAGCGAACTTCTTATTTAATTGCGAAAATTCCAGTAACGTCGCAGTTAAATAAAGATATATATTTTTTGCACACCTGAGTTCGCTGCGCTCAATTTCTTCTCTCTACCTTTTTGTATAAAATATTATTTGTATTTTATAAATGAAAAATTTTCATTGATAAATTAGTCTGTCGTCGTTTGATTTTTATACTAATTTTAATATAGCTATTTATACTAATTTTAATATAATTATTTACATTATCAGACCCGTATCGATGGCAAATAAATATTGTCATATAGCATTTTTGAAAATAGTAACTTATATCTTTCATATAAAAAGAACATTACAATATTGTGTTTCAGATAAACATACACTAATTTTCGTGAAAAATCAAACGACGACAGTTAATCCACGGTCGTATATTAGCCAATTTCGTTTTTATACAAATATGTAAGAGTCAATAAATTACTCTCGATTAACACATACCCATTAAAAGTACTGCACATTTTTGATCGATAAAATTATATTGAAATTGAGTACTAAACTACTGCAGTATGTTTCAACGATACTTAAACATTTTGCTGAAAATTACGCCAAAAGTAATGTATTGTTTCTCTTTTATTGTCGTTAAATTTTAAACACGAAAGTTTTACGACCGTTTTGATTGAATTCTTTTTAAAACAGCACATGGATTATCAAAATTATTTATATCCTCTTTATTGCAAGGCAAGTTCATAAATAAAAGAGCTGCAATTTTCGATCGCGAATCAGAGTGATTTAAAATTTAAAATTATTTCATTTCGATATCTAGCATTTTAAAATATAAAAAGATTCAGTGTATGTGTAGGAAAAAACATACGTGAAAAACATATACAATATAATAATAAAAAAGTATTAAATCTTAAATTGTTGAATATTATGAAATAAATACAAAATCTACATACATATGAAATTGAATATTGCAATTTTTCAAGTGCATTAAACTTTATTTTATATCTAGTAAGTAAATTTTATGCATTTTATTTGCGAGTATGCTGTAATAACTCAACGGTCGGTCTAACAAAGCTCTTTTTTAAGCACGAATGTGAAATCTATACGAAATTTAAACTAAGCTTAAATGCAAGCTCCAAAAAAAGCATCAATAAATAATCAATCTTTAATGCACCCGATATCTTAGCAAAAAAATATTCCCTAATACAAAACTTTAGCGCGCTCACGTGCTTTCGCTCAGAGTAGTTCGATCAGTAGCCTCTCGCGATTTACATGCCCTATATATTCTTCCGTCGAATGAATTCGCGCTGATCTGTGTTTTAACGCTGATTCATGCGAACCCCTTTCGACAGCTATATATATATATATATGCGAATGTGTATACCCGATCGGTTCCGCCGGTGGTGTTAGCAAACCAGCTGCGATAGATTTTACTTTGAGGTAGGTTACGTGGAAAAAGCTTGACGAAAATAATATGATGGAATATTTCTGAATGGAGTTATTTGATTCGAAGCCTTTCTGTAATTGCACGTCCATAACATTCTAGTATGTTTTAATTCTATGAAAAAAATAAAAAGCAAAATTGATGTTTTATATTTTAATTTCGTTGGTTATTTACGAGCGATGAGCGGGTATGCGTAGGCAATGTATCTCCAGCTTTAAACAGATCATAGTTTAAACATTCAGGTGTATTACTGAAATTGTATAAACTTACTGCAATATGTGGCGATAACAGTAATTATAAAGCGCTTACTACTGACAAGATTTATTTACTTAGTCTGAATGCATAAAATATACACTCAAAATAATTCATGCATCGCGCAGTCGGCCCTGCTCAAATGAATCTGTTTTAATTAAAATAATAAAAGTGTTGAATGTTTGTTGACGTGTAATAATTTATAATTAACGTTTAATCGCGTTAATAATTATAATATAAATTAGAAACTAAAATGTCATTAGAAGTGTGTGTGTGTGTGTGTGGTGAAAATGTACTTTGTACATTTTCTTCGTATTACTACTTTTCACGCAAAGCTTTTCGCTCGTATACTTTTAGAAAGAGAAAGTAATTAATTACACGAAATAATCTTAACAGAAACAGGAAAAAAAATTCTTTAATAACTTTAGCGTTACACCAATCCACGTAATTAAAATGTTTAATGAAATTTTCGAGAAAAATATAATAGCATATCATAAACTTTACAAAATGAACATAACCTTAGAGTTAAAAACACTATAAAGAATGAAAAGAACACAGAAGATCAATCAAACAAGTACTTAAAAAATTTATTTTCAAATTTTTTTTACCAATTTTTTTGCCATCGAGTATATATCCTCGCGTTCATTATTTCTTCTTGCCGTTCTTGCCATTTTTACCATTTTTGCCATTTTTGCTATTTTTGCCATTTTTGCCATTTTTGCCATTTTTGCCCTGCTCGTCTTTATCGTTCTTGTCGTCCACTATATCATTGGCCTTGGCAGCCTTGAGCTCATCGATGGGAGGCAGCGGATGGTAATTCCGCGGCGTCTTCAGCTCGATCTCGAGACAATTCTTCATCTCTTCGGTATTGAGTATTTGCCTGCTTGTCCTAAGCAAGAACATCTCCTCGTCCGGTCGTTTGGCCGGTGGCTCTTTGTTTGTGATCACGTTCAGCTTCGTGCATCCCGTTCTACACTTGTTGCCTGTGTGCAGGGGCAAAACGTACTTACGTATATATATATATATATATATATATACCATCGGCAACTGCTGCTGCTGTTACTCGAGTTAACCCTTACAGGTATGTACATATATATACATATATATATTGCGCGAGCGACCGCTTCTTGATTAATTTGGGGAAGATGGTTTGTTCCGAGTGAAAAGCCAGAGAGCAGCTTTTGCCAGGCGTCCGCCGCTCCCCCCCCTTGCCACGGTGTATTTGGCTTTCTACTGTTTGCTCTCTCGGGCCACCGTAGTGTTACTCTCTCTCTCTCACTCTCTCTGTGACTGTGATTAGGTTTGTGCAATATTTTAAGGCTGATTTGTAAATAGTTTAGTTTATTTGAGTAAGCAAATCTGTGATATCATAGTAAGTGCAATAATAATCTCGACTTGATGTAATTTTATTGTAATTTTAAAGGAAAATATGTGCAATTATATATGTTATACTTTTTGTAAATATTTACAAATAAACAAATATCTATCTATCTCTCTCTCTCTATATATATATATATATG
>UELU01138727.1:0-10676 GCA_900490025.1 Megastigmus dorsalis
GTCTAGGATAGATAGAAACGAAGTACCAGCAGCTAGTAGTCGAGTCTCGGCTAAATACGTGATTTCAGCATAGTGAAATTTCAAATACTCTACTTACTGGCACCGAAACATAAATACAGGGATAGTTTGGTCTACTAACACTAAAAATTACCCTGATCAAGGTCTAGGATACATAGAAACAAAGTATCAGCAGCTAGTAGTCGATTCTCGGCTAAATACGTGATTTCGGCATAATGAAATTTCAAATACTCTATTTGCAGGCACAGAAACATAAACGCAGGACGAGTTTGGTCTACGACCTTTGAAAATTACCCTGATCAAGTTCTAGGAAAGACAGAACCAAGGTTCCAGTAGCTAGTAGTCGATTTGTGGCTAAATACTTGATTTCAGCATAGTAAACTTACAAATACTCTACTTACTGGCACAGAAACATAAACACAAGGCTAGTTTGGTCTACCAAGAATGAAAAATATCCTGATCCTGGTCTAGGATAGATAGAACCCAAGTACCAGCAGCTAGTAGTCGATTTTCGGCTAAATATTTGATTTCAGCATAGTGAAATTCTAAGCTCTCTATTTACAGACACAGAAACATAAACGCAGCGCTACTTTGGTCTACCAACTATGAAAATTACCCTGATCATGGTGTAGGATACATAGAAACAAAGTATCAGCAACTTGCAGTCGATTCTCGGCTAAATACTTGATTTCAGAATAGTGAAGTTACAAATACTCTACATACTGGCACAAAAACATAAACACAGGGATAGCTTGGTCTACCAACTACCGAAATTACCCTGATCAATGCCTAGGATATACAGAACCCAAGTACCAGTAGCTACTAGTCGATTCGCGGCTAAATACTTGATTTCAGCATACTGAAATTTCAATTACTCTACTTACTGGCACAGAAACATAAACACAGGGCTAGTTTGGTCTACTAACACTAAAAATTACCCAGATCAAGGTCTAGGATAGACAGAACCATAGTACCAGTAGCTACTAGTCGATTCTCGGCTAAATACTTGATTTCAGAATAGTGAACTTACAAATACTCTACTTACTGACACGGAAACATAAACACAGGGCTAGTTTGGTGTACCAACTATGAAAATTATCCTGATCAAGGTCTAGGATAGATAGAACCAAAGTACCAGCAGCTAGTAGTCGATTTTTTGCTAACTTCTTGATTTCAGGTTAGTGAAATTTGAAATTCTCTATTTACAGGCACAGAAACCTAAACACCGGGCTAGGTAGGTCTACTAACACTAAAAATTACCCTGATCAAGGTCTAGGATAGATAGAAACAAATTCTCAGCAGCTAGTAGTCGATTCTGGGCTAAATACTTTATTTCAGCATAGTGAAATTTTAAATTCTCTATTTACAGGCACAGAAACATAAACACAGGACTAGTTTGGTCTACCAACTCTGAAAATTACCCAGATCAAGGTCTAGGATAGACAGAACCAAAGTACCAGTAGCTACTAGTCGATTCTCGGCTAAATACTTGATGTCAGCATAGTGAAATTTCAAATACTCTATTTACAGGCACAGAAACATAAAAGCAGGACTAGTTTGGTCTACCAACTCTGAAAATTACCCTGATCAAGGTCTAGGATAGACTGAACCAAAGTTCCAGTAGCTAGTAGTCGATTTGTGGCTAAATACTTGATTTCAGCATAGTAAACTTACAAATACTCTACTTACTGGCACAGAAACATTAACACAGTGCTAGTTTAGTCTACCAACAATGAAAACTATCCTGATCTAGGTCTAGGATAGATAGAACCCAAGTACCAGCACCTAGTAGTCGATTTTCGGCTAAATATTTGGTTTCAGCATTGTGAAATTCTAAGCACTCTATTTACCGACACAGAAATTTAAACACAGGGCTAGTTTGGTCTACCAACTTTAAAAATTACCCTGATCAAGGTCTAGGATAGATAGAAACGAAGTACCAGCAGCTAGTAGTCGGTTCTGGGCTAAATACTTGATAACAGCATAGTGAAATTTCAATTACTCTATTTACAGGCACAGAAACATAAACACAGGGCTAGTTTGGTCTACCAACTATTAATGCGAGTGCAAAGAATAAAAAAGGTCGTAGTTCAGGCCAATTTTCTTAAAATAAGGCCTTGAATTAAAGCGTAAAACATCGGCAGATAATGTCACCTTCTAGGGTCCAAATCTGAAAAAACCTCTGAAATTTTAACAGTCAATATTCAAAAGTACCAGCAAAAAATACTGCAGTAAATTCTTCAATTTCTATTGTAAATCAAATATTTTGAAATCCATAAATCGTAAATTAAGAGTCCCCTATGGATATTCTTGTCCGTTTGTGAACACTAAAATAGGGGAGTAAGATCTGTTAGTCAAAAATTTAAGAATTTTTCGTTCACTCTTTGGGTTAAAACTCAATCTAGTTATTCGATTTTCAATTCTGAAACTGAAATACGTGGGTAATAAAGTGTTAAATATGTTTGTCAGCAATTCTTATGAATATATCAAAATATTATCTCCTATAGAAAATTAACGGACATTTACATGGCTTTGTAATAGTGAACACAACTTGAACGTCCACGTTCTATTCAAACGTTTACTAGAAAACGTTCACCATAAAAAATTTACAAATATTCTATAAATTCTATAAATAAATTTTCAAAATTTGCAGCAGAATCCTTTATAATGAAGTTAATTATAAATTATTTAATTATTTTTCCACTTTTGAGAAAATGATTATGTCGGTTCCTACCCTACTTATAATCGGGTCTCGAGAAAAAATAATAATGCAATGCTGCATACATTCATCTAACACCATCTATTATTCTCCATCTCAATTGGCGATATCAACAAAATGACAAAACTCCGTATCTTTGCTATTCTAGTAACTTTAAAAACATTTTTTCCGAGATCATTGGAGACCGGAGTGAAGTTGCCGCACTCTGCTCGCCGCTCGGTAACGTGACGACGACGAACCCAACTGGAACGGTCATTTAAGACCCGTAATTTCGGCAACGACGATGAATAATCAATACTTCTAATATTTATTACGAAAGGATAAAAAGATTATCGC
Organism: Megastigmus dorsalis; assembly: GCA_900490025.1. NCBI lineage: Eukaryota > Metazoa > Arthropoda > Insecta > Hymenoptera > Megastigmidae > Megastigmus > Megastigmus dorsalis. The sequence goes on from UELU01138727.1 coordinate 3,074, forward strand.
TAACCAAAAACGACTATTTCAACTTATTTTTATCCCGTCTACAAGAATATGGCAGAAATATTAAAATAAAACATTTATTTCGGAAAATAAATTTTTTATCTTTTGAACCAAAAATTTTGCATTAATTCTGGCTATACCATTGAATTGTTATCGCAACTTAACATTGAATGAGACCTGCTGCACATTTATTTTTCTACCCAGTTCCGAATAAACTTAAGTCAAAGGTGGTGCCTGCTAAGTGTGTCACGCGGTATACGTGCTAAAATATTTTTTAATCCATATTTACCTTCTAACATTTATCAATAATTTTGTATTTAATATCTTTTTGATTGCGATAAAAGCCGCGAAATTCCTCTTGACATTTTCTTGTGTGAAACTCGGCAACGGCCCCATATGGTATAATTTATAAACTTCCCTGCTGACAACCGGGAGTTTCAGTTGACAAAAATATTATCGTGCGTGCATACTACGTGCACTCGTCACACTTTGGCGAAATTCACCGTTGTCGATTTTTCTATCTCAATTGGACCCCTTCTTCTTCAATAGTTCGCATTACTCCTCGTAGGTGATGGTTATTTAGAATTTTTTCTGATTTTCGATTGCTTCTAATATGCGCACGTTGGTCGCAATATTTTGGTCTGCGATTCGAGCTACTGCATTCATTAATCGCGGTAGACTATAGGGTTTAGTTTTATTTGCTTCATTTTCCAGTTTGTAATCGAGACGCATGATTTATCTTAATGCTTCATTCTCCACATATGCCTGTTGATTATTGATAAAAATTGGCCACTCTTGCTATTCTCTGTTCATTTCACTAATCCTTGCTGCTACCTCGAGAGTATTGTTTCCGTAGAGAATATCGTCTTCTGAGCTGCAAAATTTTTTTGCGTTGCGAATCCTTTCTTGTAAGTGTGCTGATTCCTTTGTCTGTCCCTGTATTGTGGTAAGTAAGTTCAATTCAACGGGCCCTAGAGAATGCGGATAGGTTTTAGATTCTGCATAGTCGATTACTGCTTTAACTAATTCATCCGGTATGTGCAGTGCGGGGGTAGCCTGGATTGCTGTTACTACGTTCCAATTTTCTTCAATAAATTGTAGATTACCTGCCTTATTAAATAGGATTCCGGGATTACTTCTTTCTTTTACTTCGAGTCCCAGCAATTTTCCCTGTATCTGTGTCACAATGGTGAGAATGAAGAAGCTTCCCAGAATCATTTCTGCAACAATAAATTATAAATTCATGAATGATAAAAGTTCTCCTCCTCTTGCTTCGTATGTAATGGCCACCATTTTTCGTTCTAAATCTGTTGGTGATTTGTCTGATTGTAGTTCAGCTGTTTTATTAATTAGCTCCTCCTGATCTACTTGTTTCATGAGGTTCGTTAATAGCTCTGACACCTCTACATCCATCATTTCCGGTAGGTCGTCCGCTCCTTGAGTAGCATCGGCACGCAGGTGCCTCCTTCCGTTTCTCCCGCGTTTAGTACTTGCTTTAGATCTGGCGAACACTCCCTTCCCCTTCCCGTTTTGTCGTCCCGCTTTCAATGCTGTATTTATCGCATGAGTGTTATAAGCCTCTATACCGGACTCGCTTATTACATGCGAATCAAAATGAAAATTCGTTAACATCACGTCCAAGTATTTTTCCTCGAGTCGTCCTTTTAATGTTATATCTGTCTTATAACTCTCGGTAGTTTGCATGACAGAGCAGGTATTAAAAGGAATCACCTTTTTGCAGTTAGAGCACGTCACTTCTTGTAATCCCAAAATTAATGGCGTGCTCGTCTTCGTCGCGATCGTCGTGTAATAGAGACGATTCTCTGTATTAGCTGACGCTAAATAGCACAAAGCGCATAGATTTGCTGACAGGCATTGGTAATGAATTCTTTCTTGGTTCCTTATTGGCTGCATTATGTTATTTATTTCTGTATTCTTGTCTCCTTCAAGATAGTAGATCTTTCTTGATAATTGAAGTGTTGACCGTGAGCTGTGCCTATAAATTAATTGTTAACGATATAATCCCCGGCGAATTATTTAATTAGAGAAACATTTTTTATGTTTTTCTTATTCTTTTTAAATCGTTTAAACTGCTCCGAATACGACGTACATGGTCTAAAGCTTGCTGTAAGTTAGAATAGTGTTTTACTTCGCACATGTATTTTTTTACGTGAACCGCAAAAATTTTGCAAACGTTTGATCATATTTATGTATCCTTAAATCATCTCTAACGTAAACACAAGCCACTGTACTGCGAAATGAGTAACTACACTGTTCGTTTTTTCTGTAAAAACAAAAAACTACGCGGGACAAACTAAATAATTTTGCAAACGCTACTTACAAATCGAAATTTTTCGGTATTTTTTCCATCGCGATTAATTAATGTTGGCCGCTGAGTTCCTGTACCCAAATTGTAGTCTCTTGAATTGGAAGGGTAACTGCCGGGATCATCGGGATGCAAGGAATTAGTGCTATTTCACCTTTAGGAGGGGCTGCAGTGAGAATATTAGTTTCTATAATATTATTCACATAATTTTGATTTATAACCTTTTGATACTATTTTATAAATTAGGGAAATTAAGATTTGTTAATAGAATAATAGGAGGTCCTATTATTTACAAAAATGAAACCGCTAGTAAGAATATTCGCTGAGGAAGATTCAATACATCAAGTACTTAATATTTTACTCAAAAACCGTTTGCTCAATACCGGGTTTCACGCTCCTACTTATACCCTCGCCGGCAACTGTTTAGGTGCATGTTCGCTACCAGCTATGCGTCGCCGACTGGTGGCAGACGCGCGACTCTACTTTCCTACACGGCGGCGCGCGACTACGCGAGTACTCCGCCGGCCGACCGCGGCACGCCGTTATTCCCCCATATTACTACGCTACGCGTATATATGTAGTCCCTGATTTATTTTTTTAATAATTTATGATATATTTTAATACAAAACCTAGCCTATGTTACTCCACAATGCCAAAAATGTATCCTATCAAAATTTTGTTGTAATCGGTTAAGTAGTTTTTGAGATTTTGTGACGTGTACAAACAAACGCTGTCTTTTTATTATATTAGTATAAGATTTACCCAACTTATTTTTCCCCGTTATTCTAATAAAAATGAAGATTGTTTAATGAAGTGTTAATAATTAGTTATCCCTATTCCAAGTTTGATTTGTATTCGCTTGCGTAGCTAGCGATGGTGATTCTGGATCGTTTAGGAGGCGTGGATATAATTGAGTTCTGTGCGTGCTATACCTCAGGTAGCCTCAGATAGATTGCTTGGCGCCACAGCCGCCGCACTCGATGTACAATGGTCGTTACCGGCAGTTTCTTTTCTATTCGGCACTATTTTCTCTTGCTCACGAGTAGGCTTGTCCCTTGCAGCGTGCAGTAGTAGCTGCGTGACGGAATTCCACACAGATCCTATAATGTGAATTGATCAAACATATAGAGTGTATAATGCATACCGGTGTATCACGGTATAAATCATGAATTTAATCATTCGCTCTATGATTACTATTCCTATTACTGCTGCGCTAAATGAGCCGAATGACATAACTTGCCCCCATATTCTTTTTCCGGTATTTTTTGCTATCTCATTTATGGCTTCTTCATCAAACAACTTAGACAGGCCGCTTCTATCTGTTCCTTTACCTGACATGCCTAATGCTATTGAGTTTAACATTGCAGCTCTTTCGACAGGAAACATTAAATGCTGTTTTAAGGCCTAAATTTCGGATTGGGTGTATGTACCGCTTTTCGCTAATGCTATTGGGTCAGTATAGGTCTAATTATTTGTAGTTGATGGTTTTAGAATCATCGGCTTAATTCCTTTAGTTGTTCCATGAGGTAGTACAGTAAACCAGTCGTCCCCAAGTAAAAATATAGATGGAATCAACAGATTACATGTAATTTCGGTCCCGAATTGTTTTAAAATGTGAGTTCTTGGTGATAAGAAATAATCCTTTCCGTCTTTTGTTACTGGTAACTCTTGATGGCACGTCTGTGCTTCTCTTCTTTGCACCTCTACTTACACACATTTCATCAGATGTACGACTTCTCCTGCTACTAATCCCATATACCCATGTGTTTTAATTATTTGATAAGCAAATAAATCCGGCGCCGTTGCCGCTATACTTACAGCATTTTATACTATTCTCCTTTCTATTTCGCATTTTTGTATAACAATATCGTGATTAATATTTTTAATTGCCCTTTAATATGTTTTTCAACGTATACAAATTTTGATTTCAAGTAATTAAAAATATCTAAATCATTTATTGATGGTTTTTTAATTTCTTCGATTACCGGGCCTTCAATAAAAAATAGTTTTGGGTGCTCAGTACGTATTAATTCATGTGAACACAATGGTGTCACGCCGATCCCCGTGAAAGCAAACGTTATTTCGTTAGATTCCAACACGTAAACAGAGATTCGTTCCTTTATTGTCTCTTAATTGCATCATATACTTATATTGCGGTATCGTATAAGCTAAGAATACAATCATGAATTATGAAATCATTATAGATACCAATTTAATCAATTCCATTTCTGAACCGTCGTAGGTTGTACCACAGAACAGAGCAGGACAAGTACGAAACAAGAAAAAAAGAAGAAGGATATAGAAATAACTTTTTATTTTCATATTTATAAATATAATAATCAATGTTATTTTCTGATCTCCTCATATACGTATACCTATTATTTTGATTGTCCAAGTTCAATTTGGCCTATATTTATAGATAGATATAAAGTAAAGTAAGAAAGACATTTATTTACGTATAGTGTTCTGTAGGTATGTTATTACCGACTGCTTCATATTTCTTTCAGTTCGAAAATAGATATTTGTATCATATATAGATTGAATGTTGAAACAACGAAAATAGACGCTTATAGAAGGGTACTTTTAAATGGGAGCCAAGGGTCTTTTTCTGTTACCCCGCTACCAGGCGGCGCCACTCAATTCTCATGTTTAGTATGAACCTAAGCCGTCCTTGGCTTAGTGGGTAAGGCGCTTGCCTGCTAAACAAGGCGACTCAAGTGGTCGTGGGTTCGACTCCCGTCTGGAGCCCGAAAATTTTTTCGGGTTTTTTTCCCATGACTGTGCTATTTTGAAAAAATCCCATTATTGGGCAAAGATTTGAAATAAAAAAGTCCCTCATGGGCAAAAATAAAAAAAGTCCCACTGCGCAGAAACATAAGAAAAGAAGAAAGAAGAGAAAATAAAAAGTCCCCACTGGGGCATGACAACAATATATGCGTATAAAAAAAATGATTTGTAATACACGTATAAGACTTACGAATAATTGTAAAACATGAATTGTAATATCATAGAATAATGACCGTTGTATCCGAGGCAATATATAAAAAAATAAGCCAATAAACTAACTACCAAAACTAAACCAGTATGAACCTATGTATATGATGTATATAGATATACTGCTATACTAATTGTATTACCCCAGATTTTTCCGCCAACATAACCCAGAAGTACGCTTCTATAAGTTCTATAAGCGTCTATATTCTTTGGTTGAAATGTGCACCGAGAGGATATGAAAAACAAGTTGTTATAATATTAAAGGATCGATATAAGTAGTGAATTAGCGAATTAATTTGAAAAGTGTAGCTAGTTATAAGTAATTGATGAATTGAGTTAAGTGAATAAGCTTGCAGCTAAAAAGTTTTAAATAATTAATTAATTATTAATTATTCTTAAGCCTACAGAATTATAATAAAACTAGCATAAAAACTATCCACATTGATACAGGAAATATCAGATAAGTCACTAATACTTTGTGTTTATTTTTACAAATACTATAAATGTTATATATTTGTAAGGATTAAGCTTTGTGATTTTTTATATTATAGGTGAAACCTGCTATAGCTGTAGCCCAGATATATATGCACATTGGGACAAAGTAAGTGTTCAAAAGTGTAGTTTTTAAGATGTCAATTCAATATATTAAGTACGCATGTGTATATCAGTATAAGCATTTGAAACCTTAATGAATAAAATTCAACTATCTAGTATTTTAAAAAGCTTAACATAATTACGTCATGTAAGTATTAATTTTATTAACTTACAATTCCCACATAGCATGAAAGCTTCCCAGCGAAAGTTTCAAGGAATATTACACTGGAAGGATCCCGTAAGCTTTCTGCAATGTAAATAAAAGTTTCAGTAAGCTTAAATTGCATGCTTTCTTGTAAGCTTCCCGTAAGCTTTATGGAATATAGCAAATAAGATTCCAGATGTAAGATCGTGAAACTTTCCATGAAACCTCGCAGAAAGCTTGCGGCAACCTTACATGAAATGTTTCTAAGAGCCATACTGCAATCGTTCATGAAAGCAATTAAGAAAGGTTGCAGTAAGCTTTATGTAAGCTTCAACTCTTAAATCAAATTTCAAGCTAACGCGAAGCTTCCATAATAGCTTCCAGAATCCTTCCAAGAAATCTTCCATGAAATATTACCACAATCTTTCACGGAAGGTTACAGCAAGTATTATTTGAAAATTTTTGAAATATGTTTTGTTATGGGTTTTATCAAATAAAAACACCATAAATGTGCAATACAAAAATGTTTTATTGGTTACATAGATATAAAATATAAAAAAGAACAGTGAGCTTGAAATGCGTGCGGTCAGTAAGTCGCTCTCGATGCAAGTGAGCAAGTCAGATAGGTTGGGTGTTAGATCCCCTCCCCTTTAGTCATAGTCTATACGAAGTATAGACATTTCCCCCTTTTTATATAAGTCACGCACAAAGTGGTATTTAACATCTATATGTTTACTGCGCTGGTGAAATTCGGGATTTTTAATCAATTTTATAGCGCTCATATTGTCTACAAACAGAACATATTTTTGAGCTTTAGTATTACACTCAGACAATAATTTTTTTAACCAAACAATCTCTTTAGCTGCTGCAGCTGCGCTCACATATTCAGCTTCGGTTGTGGATAACGCTACATTCTGTTGTCGCTTACTTTGCCATGTAATAGCAGCGCTCGCATATTTACAAACTACACCAGATGTAGACTTTCGATCTGTTTTATCGCCAGCAAAATCAGCATCGCTATATCCTTCAAATGCACCTACTTTACAATAAAGCAAACCTAAATCTATACTACCTTTCAGGTACCTTATTATACGCTTTACAAGAAGCCAATGCTCCTCACTTGGATTTTCTAATACTCTAGATGCTACGTTAATAGCAAAACCAATATCAGGCCTACTTACTACTTGTAAGAACATTAAATTCCCGACAGCTTCACGATATGGCGCTACACATTTTTTCATCTCGGACTTATTTACATCCCACCCTGTTTCTATTGGAGTAGATACGGAGTTCGCATTTTTCAAATTAAATTTTTCTAATAACTTTTGTTTATTCAATTCACACAAAAACTTGTCTAAGAGGCATTGGCTTGTAGTAGCCAAGAGGCCATCGTCTACATAAACAGCTAAAAGAATTTTATCATTTTTCTCTTTATACGTATAAAAACAAGGATCAGCTGTGCTTACTCGGAATCCGAAAAGTTTAACAAAATTTGCAAAATGCTCAGTCCAGCACCTTGGAGCCTGCTTTAAACCATATATACTCTT
>UELU01138728.1:0-58809 GCA_900490025.1 Megastigmus dorsalis
CTATACACTCATATATATATATATATATATCGACGCTCGCCACACACTATGACGACGTCGCGCAATACACATATCACGGGCCTATACGGCTGCAGCGGCGGCGCACATACAGTTATACACATACGGTACACGTCGTGCATTTTTTATATAATAAGACCCTGTCTCTGTGTGTGTGTGTGTGTGTGTGTGTGTGTGTGTGTGTGTGTATAAGAGCCGTGCACACGCACGTGCGTATACCTATATATTCCATGCGCAGCCGCGCATCCTCTCCTGCAGCGAGCAGCGAGTATATGTATATAAGAGATATGAGGCGAATGTGGACAGGTCCGTGATTCGAGTAACAGTCCGAGGGCCCATTACAAGGAGAGATAGCCACGAAGGAGACTGCGTATACGCGCTATAAAACTCGTCCTCCGCACGAATAAAGCCGTCGTCGTCGTAGTCTCGTTTTTTTATGAAAATTGCGTTAGACGAGGCGACCTTTTGGAATTACCGTGCGCGTGCGCGCCTCCAGTTCGGGAGATGCAACTTGGCCGTTGCGAGAGAGAGAGAGAGGGCCGCGGTTTTACATATGCACTCGTTTAGCACGACTTTACGCTTCATTTAGCTGCGCGTGATGAGAGAAACTATGATTTCAATCCTCTTTCTCCCGTTTGCCATTTCATTTCTCGTAGATAAGAATGACTAGGAGACTCGCTATCCATGAGAAACTTTGCGATCTGTATTTATCCCTTATCGACTGGTAATGACTTGTTAAATATGTGTCACGAAAGTCAGCATAAGTTACAATGACTGCACGCACCTTAATTACATGCGTTCCGAAAAAGCGGCACGCCTAAAAATGTCCGCAGGGTGTAACAGGTCCTCGTATATATATATACCATCGATGCATCAGAGCTGACACTATTTAAAAGCAATCAATTCAATAAACGTCTTGATCCAGCGATCGGCGGACGCGCGACACGTGCGCTTTCTCCCTTTGATATTGCACCGACCGAGAATCCGTTATACCATGGGCCATATCATATAAATATATGTATATGCGAAAAAGCTGCGGCCCAGATATTCCACTCGTAGCCGATGCGAAAGGAATAATCCGTGCAATATCCTCGCGAGCTTCTAAATCTCTCTGTCTCTCGAGAGCTGCTGCTGCTGGACGCATTGTCTTTTCGAGGCAGGGACACTTTACCATTTAAATTGCCGTACGTGAGGATTTTCGCGAATGTATCGTGTGCAGGATTACGCGTCTGAGTTTGCTCGGTGTATAGCTGCACGCAGAGAGTGTAATATAGTGGTACGCGCGGTTATGAAGATTTAGCTTTATTGGTCTAAGCGGGTATGTTGGACACGCGGTTTTGCCTGCAGATATATATATATATTATCGTGAATTGTTTTAATAGGTATAAGTGCGTATAGTGTATATAAGTGTGTCTTTTAAATCTCCTCTTGAAATGCTGCGATTATTTATTTGCGTACCTTATTGAATAGTTAATAATGTACGTACTTATATGATTACCGTATTCATTCGCCTGGTAGTTTTGTGCTTATATATATAAATTATTGTAGTTACAGCTGATCGATGCGCAGTTCGACAAAGAAATGACATTATTCTAATTCTGGTTCTAATTCTGTACAAGCTACGTTGAAAATTACACCGCTGATTAATAAAAAAAAATCACTTGTAGCTTATAATTTGTCCATGCTTAAGAACTCGGAGTGTTTGAGGAACAGCCACTCGCGCAGATTTCTGTGGTCATAAAAAACGGGGAATGTATGCGTCAGCGCCACCACCAAACGCACATCCTCGCCTATGCATAACCGCACGCAGACGCATTGAAAATTCGTAACCAAAGGGCACGAAGTTCGATCATATGCAGTAGCAGTAGCCGTTCGGATGCCATTAACAAGCATCGTGAGCTATATAGTCTTTCTCTGGCGAGAGAGAGAGAGAGAGAGAGAGAGAGAGAGGGAATTGTGCGTCAGGCCAACTCCCCGCATCATACGTGTACGGGGACACCGACTGGTACGTGTCTCCATCCACATTGGAACACCCGAGAGAGAGACAGAGAGGGATGGATGTATGCCGCGAGCACTGCTGCTCATGTAGCTATATAAACGCTCCTCTGCGACACTTCCGCCTCGCGATCCGCATTGCGTCTCGCGCTGCGCGTCACCTATACGCTGCTGCAGACTCTATTATACGAGCTTTTTCCTTCCGTGTGGATTACTCGCTATTGAAGCTTTTCTATTTGTAATTGCGACATTGCGTTGATATTCATGCAAGATAAAAATCATGATGCTTAGTTTTTTTCTTTTTAAGTAATTAAAATAATTACATATACCGCACTTTATGTACATATAGGTTTTGTTACATCGCTCGATCTAAATTAATAATCTGATCCTCCTCTCAACTATATTCAACATCTCTCGAATAGTTGGTCAATCTGTTTGTTTATTCGTTCTTTTTTACCTTCTAAGAGGGCAATAGACATTCGAGTCACGCCCTGACGGCGCGAGCACGTAACATCTTCTCTTCTTGGGAGTGAGGTATTTCTCTCTCTCTCTCTCTCTCTCCCCATCTGCTACAGCATGACACCTCAACTTAAGTTTCGGAACTATACATATACAGCTTTATTAATCATTCGAAAGCCATTGGGATTTTCTATACTCTTATATGGAAAGTATAGGTACTGATTTATCATTCAAACAGATAAAATTAGCTCATCATCGTTCACTATTACAAATTAAGATGTCCTTTAATAATACGCTTATTTAGGATTAAATTATATTAGTTGAACTATAATTTTTGATTTGGAAAATCTCAAGCAATAACAAGATGATTCATTTCAACATATAGCATAAAAAAAAACCCAAACATCAGTCACAACACATATTAGACATATTACAAAACGCCAAACAAAATATCGATAATTCCTATGTCGAAACCGTCCAAATTTCCGCGCTCGCCTCCATGTAAGTCTTGCATCCTGACCAACATGCGCTCGCGCGATCACATATATACATATAATATCGACACTTATTAATGCGAGATGCGCTCGCTCGGCCCGCTGATTTGTCGATCCGCGATTGGCGTAAGTATATTCTGCGGCCCCGACTCTCTGTTGCGCGCGTTGTGTACCGGAGGCTATAGGATATAATCTTGCGGCGCTCGGTCCTATATTAATCCTCTCCCCGCCGTATTTGGCGCTGCAGCAGCACCGAGACACCACATATACGCGGACACGTCGGCGCGGGGAGCTCATATATGCCCGACGCATTCGAATGGGCCCGCTATACTCATCATCTCTCTCTCTCTCTCTCTCTCTCTCTCTCTCTCTCTCTCTCTCTCATTCTCTCTATATGCGTATGTACAGGATCGGATATCTTGGCGGAGCCGACGACGCCGGCGATTTATGAATCTTTTAAGGCTCTCGGGGTTATATAGCGCCTCGAAATCATCGCATCCTTCGGCATTGGTCGGAAGCGATTGGTATTCGTCGCGTGGCTTGCAGTCTCGCCCGCCGATCGGCTTTTCCGAGAAGGATGACGAAAAATTATGAGCGCGCTCGATTCTTTGAAGTGGCTGCTTCGTGTGTCCGATCTTTGACATTGGTTCGCGTATTGCGCTTTTTGCACGCGCGGATCACTTAGTTTCGTCGTGATGCGACAGATTGTCGCGTTGGGGTATTACAGGGCCCAACACTGTTAAATAGTGTCGAGAGATTGCACTTTAATGATTTGATCGAGGAAGCTTGTAAAATGTGTGACTAAATACGATTTCACCCCTTACTTTGCGCGCGGGCAAAACTTTATTAGATAATTGAATTATACTGCTGCAACGGATATTGATAATAAATGCGAAAACTCTTACGATATTCTCAGGTGATTTATAGTACTGAGCTGTTATTAAGCTGACAGTTCACTTAGTTTACCGATCTATATACATTATTTCCGATGTCTACACTGTGAATCCAAGCGCTTGACATAAATTTTATGCGCTTTAACACGTGTAATGTATCATTTTCTTACGTACATGAGATATAGTCTTATATGAAAAACGGTGATAGGCAGCACCTTTAGGTATCGTTCTCACCAAAATTTACCCAGTTGCGCGTGTTAAACAGCGCATCTTCGATTTATAGCGTAATCAAATCCATAATATTTCCATCATAATCAAGCCATCATCGAATGCGCAACGAACCGATAAAACCAGCGCCAAACCAGAGATTCGCGAGCCGCGCGCAAGAAAGCCGCATAAGAGCCGAAGGAAAGAAAAAAAAAAGACATCGCTGAATCCACATACCGTGAAAATCTCGTCGGCAGAGTGAAAATGCGCGGGCGTGCAGCACAGCTGCGCATATACCACTGATTCCACTTATTATCTATACACGCCAGGCTACGAGTACATGTATACGCGCGTTTTGTAAGATCGAGAGCACGCGGCGAGAGGGGCAATCGAGAGAGCTCCACAGACAGTGACAGACCTTTAAACATGCGTCGCACGATCCGTGCATGAAATCTCGGATTCTATTAGCGGAGAAATTATAACGGATCGGAGAGACGGTTGCGCCCGAGCGATTGCCTCCTCTTCTGGCCGTGGCATATAGTGTAGTCTCTCCTTTGGGACTCTCCTTTGGACGCGCAGTCGCGCGTCCGATCGACTATACGGATTTCTCTTGAATCGTAAATACACCCGTATGTACCGGACTTGTGTCCTGTATAATGCTCGAGTCGAGACAGGAAGAAGGAGAGGAAGAGATACCTTGTGTGTCCGTGTGAGCTCAAGAGAAATGGATGGCATTTTTATCAGTGATGTATTGAATTTTAAGAATCTCCTCGGCTGCTCCTTTGCTCCCTCCTTTGCGAATGGCGATTTTAAATCGTATAGAGGATAGTTTTTTGGAAATCTTGTTGAAGAAGACAAGGCTCTTCAAATATCACATTTTCGGATTCGCATAAATTCGTTGAAAATTTTAATTAGAACGTTATGTACAATTAGATATAATTAACCCATTAAGGATGGGACAGACACCTTTGATATCGGTCCTATAAAAAACTGAGATTAATCATTTCTGATGTAAAATTGTCTGAACTTTCGATCTATGGCATCATAGATTTGTAAGAAAATGCATAGTAAAAAAGTTGTAATTATTTGTTAATAAAAAACACAAAATTACGAGTGAAATTCTTTTTTATTTAGTATTCTTGCATCGAAATCGTCAGTGGATTTCGGTGGTTATAGTAATTTTTGCAACCATCGACTCTAACTTTTAAGGTAGTAGTCGACCGCAGCTCGGACATGCGCAGTGCAGGAAGGTTTTGTGTATTGCACCTACACATACGCATTGGAGTCCCATGTGTAACTATATGTTAAACAAATCTGGCAATGTCGCACATTGACAGAGTAACCTAATAACATTTAGTAGAGTAACACGGGAAATATAATAAGATAAAAATGAATCAAATAAGAGAAGGAAACGGTAGATTTATTAAAAATTATAAATTAGATAGAAAAAGACGATGTAGTGTAATTCAAGATAATTTACGGAAAAGTATTGGAAGAGAATGAAAACACAGAAGAAAAATGTAATAAGCAAATATGGAGTCTGTATTTAGCAGACTAGACTTTATCAACATTCCAATCTTTATATCACGATTATTCAATAACTGTACCGTTGAGTATACTCATTCGGAATTATCATATGTATTATATTATTTTACATAAGCTGCTAGTTTTTTGTAAAGATTCACTGTTTCATTATTCAATAATATTAGTATAAATTTCATTTTTCGAGTACGTTTCCTATGCTCCCCATGTTAAGTATCAAAACTTTCAAACGTTATATCTCCATTTCAGTACCGCTGATCATTCTAAAAATTTAACAACTTGTGGTAAATAACGTCATAATCATCTCCTGAAATTTTAAAAAATATTCACTGTCTTCAGTTACACTCGACTACTACTTTAAAGTTTCATCGATATTTTTCGATTTCAATCATTACAAGCCGAGATATATCACTTTAAGTGTTTGAAGTAATATCAAATTCAGTAATTCCGAATTATGTAGTATATGTAAATTTTTGCTACGACTCTCATTAATTGATTTAGAAAGCTTGCATTTTAAGCTTTAATTTAATTTTTTATTCGATTCTGTGCGATTTTTTGAAACCAAGATATTGAAATTTGTAAATTTGATAATCTTAAACTACGTGGTGCAAAACATGAAAATATCAAAACATGAGTTTTTTCTTGAAGCTGTGATATCTCGACTTAAAAAAATCATACATAGCCGACTATATAATTATAAATTATAGCTTAAAAGATAAGCTTTATAAAGAAATTAGTTAGATTTATGGCAAATTTTTTCGTTAAATCGTATACTGTAAAATACGAAATAGTACATGTTTTAGGTATTTGACATTATTTACAACACTTGAAGTACAATATCTTGGCTTCTAATGAATGAAATCGAAAAATTTCGACGAGACTTTAAAGTTTAGGGTCGATTGTTGCAAAAATTACTGTAACCACCAAAATCCACTGATGATTTCGATGCCAGAATACTAAATGAAAAAAAAAATTCACCAGTAAGCTTGTGTTTTTTGTTAAATAAATAATTATAACTTTTTTACTATGTATTTTATTACAATTCTGACGATATAGATCAGAAATAACTAATCTCAATTTTTTATAGGACCGATATCAAAGTAAATAAAGCTGTTGAAAATAGTATGAAAAAAGTGCCCGTCCCGTCCTTAATGGGTTAAATACCTTAGTGCACTATATGTTTAACTGGCACGATTCAAGTATCAAAGCGAATGTGATTATTATATAGACGTGCTTTTTAGATTAATATCTTAAAAGTGCTTTATATTCCAATTTCTATCTCATAATGGTGAACCTTTAGAATGGATCTAAAACCAGTTGAAAAAATGATTCATATTATTGATATTATTTATTTAACAGTACAAGAATGTTTAAAACTTCATTAAAAGATTATAATAGTTTTGCATTAATTTTTATTTTAAAAATATTTTAATTTTTCTAATGAATAACAATTTATATATTAATATAAATATTATTATATAGTTTTAAATTAATAAAAAAAATAGTAATAACAGTATCTATTTAATTATAAATTTGACGTTCTTAGGTAACACTCGATGGGTAGATTATGTTGGGTAGTTAATTTATTGGCTCATTTTTAATATATTACCACGATACCGATGGGAAGATACAGTCGTGATATGTGGCTCTATCTGTTCGATGAAAATGGAACTACTTGCTTGGCATACTTTGATACTTTAGAACAAGACTAGTGAACCAGTTGATAAAAGAATTTAAAATTTAAAATATATCTTCTTTATCCCATTCCAATTTAAATAATCAACGTGCCACTACACAAGTAAGCCATTAATTTTTTTAAATATTCGTACCGTATTTCAGTATTAAACAGAAAATATACTTTACTTTTTCCATCTTATGGTAAAGTAGTAACCTTTCAACGGAGAAGAAATTAATACATATAAATTTATACTCTCAATTGTTGCACTTTTTGTCCTAAAAACTATCGATAAATCATATTTTTGTGGCTTGAGTAGAAAACATAAAAAGCTTAAAAAACTAATTTTATTTTTTAATAATATTATTTAAATACTTATTCTATAGCATTCAAGATTTAAGTAAACTAATAAATTATATTTTACAGTTGTTATTGAAGTAGGTTAACTAAGCAATTATCTTAATTGTTGACTTCCCATAATTATAAGAAGATTTTAGGAAGAATAAGAAAATTATGAATGTAGAGAAACAATTTTTTTTAAATATTTATTATACATAATTTAAAACGAGGGTTTCATAAATTTTTGTTGCATTAGAGCTTATGAAGAAAGTAATTATCGATACAGAATAGTATTATGTCACTTATTAATTCAAAGTTAGTTAACCCAAATTATATACTTAATAACAATTGTTAAACTTATAAATATATTTCTTGCGTGCGTTATCTTCCAATCTTGGTATAATTGCAAATATGAAAAATAAATAACACATTTCATCTTCATAAAAAAAGTATAATATTTATTCATTTTTTCAACTATCACATCCATTGCTTACACACACAAATCTCACATCGAGTTAAAAATGATCCAAGAAAAATCTTTGCAAACACTCCCATAACACACTTTTTTAACCACTTCGCAATAGTCATGATGATTGTTCTCTCTGTCGCATTGGAATGTAGTGCTCGACTTAAAACTATTTACATGTTTTCACAGACGAAATTCTTATTTGATTGCGTGACTTTTAACTACTGTTTCGAACGTTCAGACAATACTTTGGTTCGTTGTAAATCTCGAGAGGATGATTTTCCTCAAATCAACTGCGAGCATCGTTAAGATCTTTTGCTTTTACAAAAATTAATAAAAATTAATACATTTCTCAACTAGGAGGTAAAAAGTAAAAGTAAAAGAAAAAATACGCAACAAAAACAATGTAAAATCAAAAATAAACTACAATGATCCGTTTGACATAAAAATTTCAATACGTATTCGTTCTCACGGGCAATCGACTCGTTTGCACAAAAAATTATTTCACATCCTCGAAATCAGTAAATACATTTTTCTTTAAACATTTTACAGAATAAAATGTAAAGCGAATAATGCTTTAAATATATAAACGTACATACAGCTTTAATAGCTTCTACTCCCGTCAAATAACAGCAATAAATTAATAATACATTAAAAATTCGAAAAAAACAACAAGAAGTATCTCGAGGATGCGAACTAGCGATTACAGAGAATACAAGAGAAAGGAGTTCCAAAAAGAACGTCGACAATCTTAATCAAACAAGGGCTGAAGAGTAAAAGAACAACAAAAAATATGGCAAAACAATAAAAAGAAATCACTAATAAACGCATTTAGAGCTTAGCGACGTTCTTTTCCAGATTGTCCAGCTCCGCGAGAATAGCCTTGGGCAGATCTTCCCCAACTTGGGCATCCAAGTAATCCCTGAGTTCCTTGACCTCCTTCTGCCAGAACTCCTTCGGCAGACTGAACAGCTCCTTCATATCGACCTTTTCCGCCAATCCCTCGAGATTGAGAGATTCGGTCTTGGGCAGGAGACCGATCGGTGACTCAACCGCGTTGTCCTCGCCGTCTATTCTACGTAGGACCCAATCGAGAACGCGCGAGTTCTCGCCGAATCCTGGCCAGAGGAAACCGTTGGGACCCTTGCGGAACCAGTTGACGTGGAAGATCGGCGGTAGCTGTGCGTTCTCTACGCGCGACATGCTTAACCAGTGCTCCAGATAATGACCGAAGTTGTAGCCGAAGAATGGACGCATAGCGAACGGATCGTTCATTACCACCTTGCCCTGGAAAATTCCAAATCCACAAATGTTAGTTCTCTTGATCGAGATAAAAACTTTTAAAGCTGTAATTGGACAGAATGCAAAATAGCGATCTTTTTTTTTGTTGTTCAAAGCGCATACGGAGATCGATAAATAAAGACAAAAGGCTAACCTTGTGTTCGGCTGCAGCGGTAGCCTCGGATCTCATAGTGGCAGCGATGAAGACACCGTGCTGCCAGTTGCGCGCTTGATAGATGAGCGGCACGCCTTCGGGTCGGCGGCCACCGAAAAGTATGGCGTCTATGGGCACACCCTGCGGATCCTCCCAGGACGGATCGATGATCGGACACTGTCTCGCAGGCGTGCAGAACCGGGAGTTCGGATGGGCGGCCGGTGTCTTGGAACCGCGCTGCCATGGCTTGCCGTGCCAGTCCGTCAACTATAACAGCAAATATACGTAGCGACAGTTTTAAACCCTTATTATGTGAAGATCATCAAAGGTCACAGGCTTTGAATGAATCGAGCAAGAGACTCACCTGAACGTTATCCGAGATCTCTTTCTCCATACCCTCCCAGAAGACACCGCCATCGCTGGTCTTGGCTACGTTGGTGAACAGTGTGTTCTTGAAGATGGTAGCCATGGCGTTGGGATTAGTGCTGGAACTGGTGCCGGGGGCTACGCCGAAGAAGCCGTTCTCCGGATTGATGGCGCGCAGCTTGCCCTGGGCGTCGAAGCGCATCCAGGCGATGTCGTCGCCGACGCACTCCACCTTGTAACCCGGCAGCGATGGTTGCAGCATCGCGAGATTGGTCTTGCCGCAGGCGCTTGGAAATGCCGCAGCGAAATAGCGTTTCTTGCCCTTGGGATTTGTTACTCCAAGAATCTGATAAAGACAAAAAAAATACTCTTATAGCGATCGATCACACTTTTATAATTTTCCTGCTTCACTGCAATATATTAGTCGCTTGATTCTTGTAAAGCCGTAAAGTATTAGCTTTATAATCTGGATGATATTCAATCACGGTGTACACATATAACAACGTACCAGCATGTGCTCGGCGAGCCATCCCTCGTCTCTAGCGATGGTAGAGCCAATTCTCAAAGCGAAGCACTTTTTGCCGAGCAGCGAGTTGCCACCGTAGCCACTGCCATAGGAGACGATCTCGTTTTTCGCGGGCTTGTGGAGGATGATTGTACGGTCCGGATCGCAAGGCCAGGTCTCGTCGATCTTGACGCTCGAATCGCTCTTGGGTACACCAACCGAGTGCAGACACTTGACGAAGTCCCGCTTCTCCAGGGCCTTGAGTACACTCTCGCCCATGCGTGTCATTATGCGCATCGAGCAGACGACGTAGGCCGAGTCCGTTATCTCGATACCGATCTTGGATAGAGGCGAGCCCACTGGGCCCATACTGAACGGGATCACGTACATCGTTCGACCTTCGATAGACAGATTATTCCTATTAATTTACGTAATTCGTACTCGTGATTAAGTATGGCGAATGTGCTTGTAGTTTTTTTTTTATTTTCTAATCGTAATTGACCTGGTATCAAATTTCTACGATCAAACAAGATTTGATTTCGATACGACGAATAATAGTTTAAGTGTATTTGACCATATACCTTTCATGCAGCCGGGAAAACGTTCCAAGATTGCATTGTCCATATCGTTGGGCGCAATCCAGTTGCCCAAGGTTCCCTTAACTCCATTCCGTGGAGTCGGAATCGTATCCTGCTTATTCGGAGTACTGATGAATGTTTTACTTTCGACACGAGCTACATCAGCTGGGTTCGTTCTTGCTAACCAACTGAAAAAAAAATTAAATAATTTTAATGCACAAACAGTAAAGATTAAAAATGAAATAATTTTTTTCAATCTTCGTTACGTAATCATCTTTATAAAGGTAAATAACCAATTCTGAATAAACAAAATACTAACTAAAATAAAAGCAAAAGTAATAAAGAAAGAAGGGCCCAGCTTACCAGTTCTCGTATTTGGGCAGGGGCTGGATGGTACCCTTCCTCTCCAACAGCTTGAGCAATTGGACATTCTCGGCCTCGCTCCCATCGCAAATGTAGACGTCGTCGGGCCGGCACAACCTGACCGCTTCCTCGATGTAAGCGCGCACCTTTGGCGCCAGGGACGTGCTCAGATTGCTGATGACAGGCGTGTCGGCGATTCTCTCGAAGCTCTCGTACTTGCTACTGGAGCTGCTTTTGGTCGCGTGGGTCACCATCAGCTTGGGGACACTGCAAAACCAGCAATTAGACTATGAACTTATTGTTCCGTACTGGTTGGAAGACTGGCCGAAGTTGGTGGGGGTGGATCGGTTGTACGACTTCCACACTCGAGTAATCAATTTGGGAGTGAGGCATATTCGAGGAGAGCTTTGTTAGGGCTTCTGCGACGTTTAGGCAAGAGCTTTAATGCCAAACCCTTGTACACTTGCAAGTTCAATTTGCTAGTGTATACTGGTCACTTGAATTTTTCATGAAACGTACTTGGATAAATTCGTTCGATTGTTTAAGACTCATATTTTGGATTGACAATGTATTTGTTTTTGTACAACAAAAAGGGTTAATTTTTAATTCATTATGAATTTTTTGTAAATATTAATAATGAAATAAATATCGCAAATATTCGTTTGCTTTTCAAATTAACTATAGCCAGAAAAATAGAGCGTATGGATAACGCACATAAAATTAAAGTTCAATCATTACAAATGGCTGCATACGCAACCACACGTATATACGAAAAGTTCAATACGCGGCTTCGAGAAGCACTACGAGCGTGGAAGGGGCAGTAGGTACTCATTGTTCAATGGATGCTAACGTGTCGCGAATGGCGTGAACTTGACATTGGCCGCAACACGGAAAATCAGATTGAGAGAGTTGTCGTTTAGTCGGGAGGTCTTGTAACACTTTTTATTAGCATTTTAAGAGGAAAAACGTTTAATATTTCTACTAAAAAATCCGTACGTCAAAAGAATTCATAAGTTTTGAAAACATATATTTATAGCTAATGAAATACAGTAACATTAAGGGCTATAGCCACTTTAGTTTAACTTGTTATAAAATTATACGATCTCAATTAGTAGTTACACATTAAGAATCGATTACTCGGCCTTTGTCGCCAAATTGATTTGAAATGTTCCTTTAAATGCTTTTATTTTGACGAAGCTAATAAAGATGCCCATCATGCATAAGACAGGCCAATATACAAAAAGGTAATTATCCTATTGTAAAGTAAATTTTTAATTTAATTCAATATATCATCAGTTATGCTCTTACATTAATACTGATTTAGTCTACCTTTATCGTGCAATTGTAAGAATAAAATTTAATGATAACAAATGATCATCGGTTAAATTTAGAATTGGAAAATTATATAATGCGTTTGAGCTAGAAACTCATCGAAGATACTTTTTATTTTAATACCAGGACCGATTTAATTCTCATCAGAGTCCAACTAGGCCACTTGGACTCGTAATTGAATCTTTATTGACTTTCAGCTTAATTATACTGCACTAATGTCGCCTGCCTTGTAAAAATTTATAGCAGAATAATTATAGCAGATCGTGTAAATCATTTACATATAAAAACTACAAGTTTGCACATAAATATTGTATTGTTAATTTCTTTCACAGATGTATAACATTACAAAAAGTGATCTACTTTGCCGTTCGCCTTTGTATTTGCATTATACCGATTTTTATAAAGCGACAAAGCCAAGGCGTATAGGTAATAAAATGTAATGATTCACACGTCTCATTCACCGTATTCCCAGTAGCAATAAATAATTGATTCAAAATCGTTAACATATTACGTCTAGCGATTCTTTATACTCCCAATTCAGCATAAACCATCAACTATATGCAAAGCTTCGCTACATATGTTATGTATCGTCTCGCCGTTCATCCTTAGAACAAAAAACGCGCGCTGATAAGCAAATGAATGGATTCGGTCGAGAGAGAGAGAGAGAGAGAGTAGAGAGCAAAAAAATCGTCGAAATCAACGCGGAGCGAAACCAAGCGTAAAGTACAAAGTATCGCGGCGATAAAGCTCCGGGCATATCGCGCGCATACGTTCGACTCTCTTCTGGGGCGCGCCACACATTCGACGAATCCAACAAGTGTTTGAAATACATATATAGCCGTTACATCATCCGCGCGGTGTGTGTTCGGTGCCGTGCCTCGAGAGTCGAGAGAGAGAAACGGCGATCGAGCCCCCTTTCAAGTTCTTTGTCGCGCCGTTTAAAACTCTCTCGCTATATACTTACGCGTGCGCGCGCGCGCGCGTGTGTGTGTGAATATGTGTTAGTGATTCGACTCCCCACTTCTCGAAGCGACACGCGTGCGCGTATCTCGTAGCGGTCAACAAAAAAAAAAAAAAAAAAACGTATACGTATTTTATATACAATCGTATAGAGCGGCGAAACCTGTGTTTCTCGCTTTTTGGAAGATATGCATTAATATGATGAGAAACGGTGAAAGCTGGAGGTGGGCGTGAGCGGTTGGGTTTGTTATGAAAAAATTGAGATGGCAACAAGACTTTTGGGATCGTTTTTACGCGATAACTGATGCGGAAAATATCGAGATGCATCGCTAATGAATAGAGAAAAGGCCTGTTTTTATTTGGGCCCGTGTTTACGGTTCGAGTGCATGAAGCAATTGTGTGTTGATATGACGTGTCCTGTTGACCGGACGCTCTGCGTTTGAGAATGAAAACGTTTTGATAACGCTCTTGAAACAGTAACAAAAAAGCTATCGATCATCGATTATTTAAGATTATATAAAATAGCTGATTTCCATAAACTTTGTTAGATTTCACTTTTCTAAATTTCACTTTGTATATATCAGTTGACAATCTGTAAAATTGAAATAGACTTTAATGGCTTTAATGGCTTTCAAGCTAGTTTCTATTTAATGTCTTTCTTATGTATGTATACTGCTTCATATTCGAAACTGAAATATTGAAACTTTTCCACGATTGTTAATTCGTTTCTTAATCGATCTTTCCTTTTTCAATGAACATTCATGTAATCTTTTTAACAATAATCAACAATGTTTGTAATGAAAGTTTAATTGAAATAATTTATAATCACACATAATTTCACAAGATAATCATTGTATATAACTGCAGTAGTGCTACTGCATAAATAACGAAATTCAACTATACCGGTTTTATATCGATCTCTTCTATAAATAGATATATTTTGGACACTGGATCAAAAGAAATTCCTCTTATATTCTCAATGCCGAGATACAAGCTTTCCGCAAAAAAAAACCCGAGCGTAGCTGAGCAACAATGCCCTCGAAACCCCCCAAAAACGTCCCCAACCAGGGAATCTCAACAAAAAATCTGCAATATAATAATACTCACACGTAACGGGTCTCGACGGTGATCGGCATCTTGTCGCTGTTACTCAGGACCACAGATTTCCACTTGAATATGGCGAATTCCCTCCTGATAGTCAAACTGCAGCCTTGCTCAAGTTTGCACCCGCCGATCCTTCCGATGCCTGATCCTCTGGCTAATACACCGTACGTCCTCTTCGCCTGGCTCCACGGGTATCCTCCTCGCAAGCTGGACCAATTCGTCGATGATCTCTGCAATCCCGTTTCTATCCATCGGATCGTTGACATGCTGTCTGCTCCGGCCACGGGCCGTTCCTTTTATACGATCGGAAAACGCACGGCTAAGCTGCCCCCTGTCCTCGCTCCACCGAACTCCTCCACCACGGCTTAGGCCACGCGTTCCCAGGAAAATTTGTCCCTAGGGTGGGGGCTCGGTCTCAACGATGTGTCCGACCGTGTGAGCTACGAGAGATACGGACGATCCTTAGACTTCCGGACTCGTTCGCTGATAGGAGATTCAAGCGGTGTCAGCTGGTACGCGCACTACTACTACTACGACTCTGCGAGCGATCGACCGCCTCGGAGAGGGGGCGAGGTTGAGAGAGTTGATAGAGACAAAAGGCCAGAGAGAAGGCTTATGTGTATTACTCACGCGCGTCGGCACACTCGGACTCGACGTCTCTCGCTCTCCCCGCGGCTACAAAAAGTCCTGCTTCGGGCCTGGAGCGACTCAGAGATCGTCTCGACACCGTACCGATCAGACCGCGGAGGCTCCTGTACTCCAGCTGGTATTCCGCTCGATTTCCTCCTCCGCTTCCGTCGAATCCGTCTTTTTCTCCAGCGTGATGGGCCCTTCTCGATACGGACGATCTCGCGACTTTGGTACAGGGGGATGACCGCGACGAGTGAGCGAGTGAGTGAGAGAGAGAGATCGTAAAGTATAGTAACGATACGTTCGGTGGCGCGCTGCGTTTTATACGGTAGCCGGGCTGCTGCTGCTGCTGCTGCTGCTGCCGTTGCTCTTGCTCTGCTCTGCTGCCTGGCTGCTGCCTGGCTTCGACACTCCGGTCTCGTTGCCTCTTTCTCACTCCCTCACTGGCTCTGCCGGTCTCTCTTATATTTTTTCGACGAGGCAGCAGCAGCGGCGGCGCGCTATCTGCGACGCGAGAGAGAGAACGAGCCGTCGCGCGACAACACGACCACGACGACGACGACGACCAAGCCGACGCGCCGGCCGATCAACATCGGTGCGCGCGTGCAGTTCAGCTCGCACGCGAGAGAGATCTTTCACCGGACTTATTTACTCGCGGTTTATACAGGCTCGTGTATATAGGTACTCCCCTCGGTCTACCGGTCTACCGGTGTGTATATTATGATGCATGTGTGTGTGTGTGCATGTGTGTGTGCGAGAGAGAGAGAGAGAGAGAGAGAGAGATTGACGAGGACAGAGAACGCGTGCGAGTGAAAGAGGTATCTCGGTTAAATACAGTGTTGCCAGAACACGAGTCTATATAGGAGCACTGCACGAGGAGTGCGTGCGTGCGTGTGTGTGTGTGTGTGGTACACGTATGGTCGTGGAACAGCCCCAGATCGAGGAGGGAAGAAACGTGGAGAGGAGAGAAAATTTTCCTATACTTACTCTCTCGATCGATGCTTTTGTTTACCCGAGACGATCGATACATATACGTACACGTGTTACGAAAGAGATATCTGGTCGTGAGGGTCTCTTTCACACGATGCGATATCTCTTTTTGTTTTGCTTCAAAATCGATAGTCCGTGCGCAGGGATCTTTTTTTTTCTTTCAAGCACTTGTTGTCCGACTGGTTGGAAAAGCGGAGTAAACTTTCATGCGACCGGTTTGGATTAGGAAACGATGGAGTGCAGTGCACTGGATAGACTTTGAGATTTTAGCATGGAAAATAAAATTATCCCCAAGACAGTATGAGCGAAATAAGCTTGAATATGTGTCTTTCGAATACTAGTTTTTCTCTCCTTTTTTTATGAGTTAATAATTACATTGTTTGCGAGAGCATCATGACATGTTACACTTGCTCTACTCGTTTGAACCAGTATTCAACTCTATTAAAAACCATGAATGGTAGAATGATAGATCTTGTGATAAATTTACTCGCAAATGATATAATGAAGAACTTGTACATAGTGATTATATTTATCATTGACATTATGAGGAATCAAAGGTTTCTGTATCGAGATGGCTTAAAAAGCTTTAACCCGATTCGATGTACGAAAATAAGTATTCATTGATTAACGATGTTGAGAAGAACATAATTAATAAATTGGTGCCACTGATGATCAATAACGTAGGCAATCGCTTCGATCAAATAATTCAATGTACAATTCGCATTTATCGTATTATCATATTATCTATTTGATTTTCATTAGCTGGTTTTAATCGATTGACGTTACTCATAACATTATTTTTTTTAATTTTCTTTTTTAATTTTTGGTCAATACTTTTACTGAAATTACGAATCACGCCAATTCATTTATTTTGAAGTACATCAATGAATTAAAACTAAGCGAATAAAACAATTTCATTGTGCTATTTATACAAAATAAAATCGCGCACGTTAAATTTAGAAAATAATCGCACAAATTTAATCGTGTTGCCCCGAAAATAAAGAAAATAAGGAGTAGGAAGCTGAGGTTTTATGAAACTATACTGATTACGTAAATATCTGTAAAATTGATATAACATTTATCTTTTCTTCAATTAACAATCTACTAGCCACGTCTTAAGAAGTTGAATTTTCACATTTTCTGTTATTAATAAAGTTTACTACATTAACTTTAATATCGAATTTTGATTTGTTCAATAAAGAAGCAATACGTTTTGGTATATAGATTTTAATTATTTTATTGATTTTGAACAATAAAAACACTGTATAATTATGACGACGAAATGCTTTTTGAGATCCTAATCTTGCGTTTCTATACAATACAGATATGCGAAGCAATTGAAAATTGTAAAGTACAGTTTTAGATAAAAGAGATAGCAGAGTTTCATAACTATACAAGTGACGTAAGCCCACCGAAATCGAAATTAATATTGAATTCTTCATTACGCCGACACTCGATCGATAGATAGTATATTCGAAATCTCTTCGAAACAGTATACAACGATAATACGACGTATCAACGATAAGAGTCGAAAAATCGACTTTGGCACAAAAATTCTCCTTTGCTCTCTACATTTCTCCAAGATTCCAGGTATAACCGACAAAACTGTCAGCGAAAGATCTCTCGATATAAAAAGCGCTTCGCATGAATTGCAGAGAGTTGCGCCGACGTGGATCACAGTCCAAGGTGGAGGACTTTACTCGAAAATGAATTTATGCGCACGCGAGTCACCTTGAATATGCGCGTCGAATCCAAAACTACGTAATACGATGCGAGAGCTGATGGCATGTTACAGAAACCCGCTGCGACCAATCGCTGCTTCTTACGTAGAAGGTTTCATAGGCACGGCAAGCAGTCCCGTTGGCTGAGCCCGGCACTTTTTGGGTCGCGCCTCCACACTTTCATAAATATTTTTGTATTTTGGCGCCTGACACGTGTGTACCCCTGGTTTAACGAGATTCGGAGTGCGACGCAAAGCGGCAAGAGTTTCTTGCTGAGTAATTCTACGTTTGGAGCAAGATTTTTTAGGATACATACGATACGGTGTAATTTGTGAAAATACGACGACTGGATTTTGAATCGCGGTAAATTTAGTGGGTAAATATTTTCACGCGACGTAACGCGAACGTTTGTAGAGTAATCAAATTGTTACAAATATTTATTCGCTTTTTTGCTTAGAGCTGATAAACTGTGATTCTATAGCTAGAGGAAATAGCATTGGAAATTTAATGTGTATACATATGTACATCTGGGTGATTGTGTAAACATGTATTATGCGTAGTAACGCCTAGAAGTATAGAAATCTTACAAGCTATTACCAATGGAACAAAGTCTTAGCCATGAAAATTTGAGCGATAAGGGAATATTTTTCTTTCCAATTTCTAAATTGCATTAGGAAATAATAAGTTGCGGATCAACAAATCGGATTAGTTTTTTATTTTTTTGACGTCACGAAATTTCACAAACTTTCATTTCAACTGTTCTTTAAGGTTGAACAATATTATAATTAAAAAGTTCTAATGTATGAGATTTCTCTTGCACGCTAATTTATTTCCTCAAAGAGTAATCAATCCCCACGGGCTAATTGCCCCCGTTAAATCTCACTTGACTACGCAAATGCAACTTTACTTACGTACGTATGTCCTAACTAAGTATCTACAATCACCTAGTACTTAAATGACGTCAAAAACCACTTAGCCGTAGTATAAAAAATAATTATAAATATTTAAACCATTGAAGAATCATTAACTATATCTTTCATCAAATCCCTATAAGTACCAAGTCTGCACAATTTTCCGTCGGACCATAAAAATCATACAATTCCACCTGCTTTACTTTTATTTGAATTGTAAAGTATACAGGCGTGCACATCGGCATGGGCTCGTCCAAGAGCGCAGTTATACGTTATTATACGTTTATTACACGTATAGCAGACGACTGGTCGTTGGCATCGTTTGCATGTTTATAAATCGTTGGAGTGCCTCTATAAGCAGTGTCCGTCTAGAGCTGATAGCCGGCATCTCATTCTATACTTGCTGATAAAGTCACTTCGGGAAGCGCGAGCTCATCTTGACGGTACGCGTATTTTGGAAGCGACAACTGCATAACAAGAGATGTGATTTATCGTTTTCGTATAGTTTTGCTTCTATGGACAAACGTATTACTATTGCAACAAGATACTTTGTAACGATGTAGATTGGTTTGAAGATATTATGGTATCTTGGCGGTCGACCTTGTTTCAAACAGGATCGCGTTTGTTTTGAGAAACAAAAACGAGAGTAATTATATTGGAAAGTCCCGAAGATGAGATAATGCGGTTGTCAGTGTTGTTGATAATTTTACTGAGGACTTAAATAGTATTCCAAAATAAATAAGAAAATACCAAAGTGAATCAATAATTTTGATAACAAATTCTGTAACAATCCAAATGCTGCAATGTAAATGTTCAATCATAAGAGGATCAATTGGTATACAAAATTATAAAAACTATATTTAATTGTCTAATTCAAGGTCGGAAATTTAATTATTCAAATATGTGAAAAGAATATATATAGTTTTAAGAAAGAGCGTAAAATAAAATCCGTTTCGTTAAAATAATAGTATACCAAATTCAAATCAATGAAGAACATATAATTAAAAACATGAAACTCGGAGAATTGTTGCTTTACGATGAATCATGATCAGGGCAGTGTATAATTTTGAAAAGTGAATCTTAAAGTTAAAATTCTTAAAACAAATTTGTTATGCTGTAAAAAATAATTTGTGCGCAATAGTTGTATTGGGAACTAATATTAAAAAAGAATAGATCTCGTCAGATTTTTAAAAAGTATATAGCTCATTGAATTTTCCAGGTAATTCTAGTCTTTGTCAGCTGCTCTCTACTGTTTTGAACTCGACTTTGAATAATTAACTTTTAATTGTTCTGGCGATTGTTGCGAGGCCGTACTCATCGTACTTCTAGTAATTCGCAACAACGCGTGCTTACCGATAAATTATTCAAGGAGCAAATGAGTCTCCAAAGCTTTGAAATTCTTTATTATTAAAAATGATTCTTATGCAAATGCGTATTGGCATCGCCAAAATATGATTCAAATGTATTACAGGAGCAGAGCATACGAAGATTCCATATAAATTGTGATATACTCGTGTCTTGGCGATTGTTTATTGCAGCATCTCCTAGTTTTATTATACAAAAACGTAGTATTATAAATTTAAAAAAAGCCGGCTAATTCTATTCTTTTTTAAAATTTTGTTAACAGTCTTGAAACATATATCCTCTAATTCTCTACTATAAAATTAATTTACATATTCGCTTAATTAAAGCAAATCTTTGAGAAATCCCCAATATTTGTTTGTCAATAAATATATTGTAATCAGGAGTTCTATAAAAACTTTTTATGATAAATTAAAATATATTTAATGATATATTTTTATAATTCTTAGAAAAGAATAATGATAAGATATGACAATGAGTTGAATTTATTTATTCATACGCCTATAAGCGAATTAATGCGATCATTTAATCGGTTTTACCAAAATTCATAATGACGAAACGTAATTATTTCTGTCGAATTTAAAAGATTGAGACCATCCCAAATGTAATGGTAATGGCATAGAATAATTATAGTGATAAACTTTGAGTTCAATGGTAGATAAAGCTTTTCTTCAATGCTATTGGCTGAAACTAGATCAAGCCCGCCGTCCTGCTTACGCGAAATAATCATAATATTATCGCTTTAATGTGTTTATGATGCTGCTGAATCTACTGAAATAGATAATAGTCCAAATTATTAAAATGACTTTTGTAAGAAAATGGACTTTTTTAAAAAGTCTTTCAATGACCGACAGTTGTATATTAATGCGAACGTCCCTTACAAAGTTTTACATTTAATTGTGCCATGCGAATGTCAAGGTTCAAGCAGTTCTACGTTCAATATGAATCTTCAATGGATTGTGAAAGAGGTTGCAGATCAAACCTATATTTGTCATAATTAGATGCGGTTGATTTATATTATTTTTCATTTTTTAAGATGGTTACTACATACCGATACGAGTTCATTAAATTAGCTTGATGTATAGTTAACTTTTCAGATAAACAATCGTGTTTTTATCACACAATGATAAAAGTTCCACACTGAAAGTAAACATTTGAATAATCATTGCAAATATATATACGCAGGATTGAAATATAAATTACTTTAAATAAATGTGTTCTGTAAGAGAAATTTAGCATATAACTATGGCTAAAACTAATTTATACAAAAATATTAAAATGTATAGTTGCGTAGCTCAGTTTTGTAGAAAATTATGTGCAATTTATGCTGATCCGATGATATTATAAACTTTTATACACAGTCACTTAAGAAATTCAGTATAATGGATATCATGTAATTAAAGTCCCACAAAACTTTTCCATTATTGCTAGCGGTATCTCGCAGTGTCCATGAACCTGTTTCCTCGTTCCTTTATACAAGAACTTCTAAAAGGAGGCTAAAAAATTTGATCTTACCGATACAATGTCCGTTCTACTGTCAATATTTCAAGCGTTTGATCTTATGTTCTCTCTTTTATATAAGACTTAGTTTCTCATCGACATAATTTACACACAATTCATAAAATTTGTATAACATACGCAGAAAGTGAGTGAACATGAACCTAAAATTTGAATTTTTTCTCAATCAGAGGTAATTGAATTACGATTTAAGAATAAAAGCGAAATGAATTTCCGTTATCCTCCACCAAATTGCATTATTACGACAGATACCGATATTTTTTGTATTATATCCTATGAAAGAGTTTGTAACAAATGATGAAACTTATTCTCAAACTTTTAAAAGTACAGTTATAGTAATAATAATCTACTGGTTTTTTAAAATCTAAACTCCAAGCTACGAACAAAAATCCAAATCATTCAACCACTTAGAGCCTATCACGTAACATTTCTTCCAAGCCGCTTAGATAATGTCATTGCATTAGACAGCGCATCACATTCTCATAATGCGTATATACAACGATCTCATTATCAACGGTATACAATAAAAACTCTACAGACAATATATATGCGTAATGTCAATGTCAAGATTAGAGGATTTTTTCCTCACCACGCATTATATGCATCAATCATCGGAAAGAAGATTCTGAAATATTCCGCTTCGGACGAAACTCAACAATTGTCTTTACCGCGATTTCCGTCCTTTATGTTTCGAATCTCTATACAATTTCTCGGAACGGAGGAAGCCGATGCCGCGCGTGCCTCTACACCGGCGTGTACGACTCGAATTAAACGATATCATCTTGGTCTAGCAATTGTACTCTGCACCCTCTCTCGGGCCTTATCTGTCAAAGAGATATACAAGCCTGCGCCTCATCGCGATTATTAGTCACGCGAGACGGAAAAAAATTTCCTCCATATACGTGCGAGACGTAGAAAAATAATGGCAATAACGGGAACACGGTCTTGTCAGTCAATGGCGCGCGTGCGCGGATCAAAGCTGCACGCGCGAGCCGAGTGATCCTCGCATTATATACCTTGCGAATTTCATTGCTATTCCGAGATTTTTCGACTTTTGAACTTGCGATCGAGTGCGGGAGTGGACGCGTGCTTGCGGTCTTTGTGTTTCGCGGAAAGCGAACAAAGCCAATTATTGACGTTTTTTTCTTTTCCTGTTTAATGCGCATGACTGAGTGTCTGGGAGATAAAGTAGAGGGTATCGAAGAAGAGGAAAGGATGAGTTTGTGAAAAAATGATATATATACATCTGTGCGATATGATTTGTGTTCTAACGAAAAAGAATGACAACTTAGGTCACGGATTTTTATACGAAACTTCGAGAAGTGCATAAGTTGTTCTATACTGCTGTTATTTTATATTCTGATTGATTGCATAGCTGCCTCAGTGAAGAAAGAGTATTTCAATTTTTTTTTTGGTCAAAACATATCTCATATTTGTGGGCCGAAAATAGACGAATCTCAAATTTACAGACCAAAAATATAGTAATAACATTAAAATTAAAAATAAATTACATTTGTCGATGCTCCGATACCAATACCTGTTCAATTTATAATTTTAATCTTTGCGACATATATGTGTATAAACCTAAATTTAAAGGAAAAAACGCATTCGGGAAATACGTCTTCTTATTCCACAACTTAAAAATACCGGTGTGTCTTCCTTGACCCATAACTTTTTAGCCCTGAAAAGTTGAGGTTCGGCTTTTTTGATCCACAAATTTAAAATACGTGTTTTTTAACCCCAAAAATTTGAGATACGCATTTTTTCCCAAAAAATTTAAGATACGCTTTCTTCTACCGAGGTGCCGATAAGTACATAAAACTTGAATCGCACTGCATGTTTCTCGACATAATTAAATAAAAACTTCTCATAGTATAATGGAGTATTCGTAACTGTGACGAAAAGAGAATTCCTATTTAGAATTTTCAAACAATAACTATAATAAAATGACAGTTCATAATTATTTTAATTACTATTATATATGTATAAATATTAGTACATGGTATAAAGAAATGATTTTTCTGACATAATTAAGATTCTAAAGAAGCGTATAATGGTTTACTTTGATTAAAGCCGAGACGCTGATTTTGAAATAGTTTTGAGTAGAAATTTTTTTATTTTGCTCACATATACAATAGAATCTTATATGCTTAAAAATTTGTATTTATCAAAAAAATTAATATTCTTTTAATTTAAATCTTATAATACTCATATATCAAAAAATTTTTAGAAATATTCAGATTACTCAATTCTCATAAGATTTAAATTAAAAGAATATTAATTTTTTTGAATTATTCGAAGCTAAAAAGACAATTATAATAATGTTAAATTTTGAGAAACCCCATTTTTAGTAAATCAACTTAAAAATAATCACGTTTAAAATTAATTTTTTGATAATTTCCTATCTGAAATCAAAAAGTTCTGAATCTTAATTTTCAGACAGCAATAAATCAAAGGTTTCAATATGTGTAAGTCAAATATATATACATATCTAAATGAAAAAAAAAAGTAAACGTGGCCGAGTCAGCAGGTCTAGAGCGGTCAATTACATTCTCCAACAGAGTGGCATCGAGAAATTAACATATCATGCCAGCTAGTAAAAAAAGGAGACACGAGATACGACACATCAGACCACGATCCGGTTGGATCTGGTCCCCCTGCGCAATTAGTTTAAAAGTTTTGAAGTCGAAACCAGTCACAGCTTCTAGACTGCTTTTGCTGTTAGAATGTTCTGCTAGTCATTTATTCCTTAAATATACCAGAACAGAATGTATATATGGCGGGAAACTCTGTATTTGTATCACACGTGTTTCTCGCTTTCGACACGAGAGTTTTAGATATTTCGTTGATGACAAAATCGAGTAAACAACAATAATTATCATTCCTGGTATCGTAATTGAAGTGCTACTTCAGTCGAATGGAATGGAGTCAGCTGATCGGGATACTCATTATCACTACCTTTTATTTCAATACTTATTTTATTACAATTACTAAACATTTTTTTAAATAAATAAATACCTCAGTTACACAACTTCCTAATGTATCGTATTAGAGCAAGCATCATATAATAGAAATAATATACATAATAATATATAAATTATTAATGTGAAAATAAATAGTTCAAATATGATCGATATATACTAGTTGTAAATGTCGTAAAACAGGAATTGAATTTTGCCGTGGCAACTGTCATCTATTTAATCTGTTGAATTCAAAGAGAGATTTGTGAAGTGGAAGATACTTATATGAAATCTCTTCTTAAGATAAGCATATACTTACATATTTTACCCGTTATGTAATGGGAGGAATCCTATTATGAATATGAATATGAGGCCTCTTGATGGCCGTGGTTTTTTCCGCGATTGATCTGAATTTCATCTGAAATTGTACTTCTAAGACATAAGCAGATTAAGTATTTGTTAAAAAATAAAAAAGACTTATAACTATACAGTACATTAACATCTGATATTATTGCACGTTATAAGCGAATAGAATATAATTAACTTGTTTAATTCCAACTACCTACTATTTTATGGGAGATAAATTATAGAGGAATTTTAATATGATCAAAGGCATAGTTCCGGAGATGCAAAGGGGTGAAACCATCTAAAGTGTCTTTGCCAATGAATAAAATAGCATATAACGAAGTAAAACATATCGTTTCTTATGGATCTTTTTTTGAAGGAATTGAATCTAAGTTCTTAATTTCTTTTAGAGACTGAAGTGCTTTTCACATGGAAGTTCCCATGCCACTCATCACTTTTACCTCCCTGTATGTTTGGAATCGAGCTTATGCTCATCTTGAAATTTCGATTCCTCTGTGCCATAGCATTTTCTTTTAAACACATACACGTGACAAGCAACAGCGGTTCTAATTAAAAATTACTGCACTAATTAACGACAAGGTATCAATTAATAACATTTTATTTAAAAAAAAAATGATGAAATTTTTTAGCATTTCCTAAAAGTAAACACACTTTTTTTCACAGTTAAAAAGTTTAAAAATACTGCTTATCCGCTTTATAAAAAAATCGATGAGCTCCATATTCGACTAAATAAAAATATTGAACGATTTGGAACTTGTAGTGCACCTTCTTTACACATAAGCGTTTTTAGCAATAACTATGTATCGCCGAAGGTAATCGCCTCATTACAAAAGTGTTTGCAAGTACATTCCCACAAAATCATCCATTTGTGAATCGAGTCGATGAAGCAATGCAAATATAGGATGTATATATAGTGCCAGTAAAATCAGTTTTCTCCGCAAAAGCATGGCAACATTCATTTACCCCTTTTGTTTACTCGCGCACTGCTCTTCTGTTTTCGCGCGCGACATCCCCACAATGACAACATCGCAATGCTTGCAGCAGCAGCAGCATCAGCTGTTTCTCCGCATGCGTGAATCTCTATATAACAGCTGATTCGCGCGCGAGCTGTTGGAAGGTGATTTCGAAACGTAGCCGATGAGCGAGAGAAGAAACAAAATATCAGTGCCAGGAGATATGACTTTCCTTGTGTTATCCCAGTCCCTCTAGTGTACATACTTGAATTAATCTTTATAGCGATTTTTTCATAATTAGCTGTTATCTCTGTTGCTGCCTTATTAATCAATGTATATAAATGATGTAATTGTCTTTCGTGGATCAAACTTTTTTGGACTTATTTTTAAATGAAGGAGAGTATAAGAAAGAATATCTGATTTGAATGTCGAATGATTAAAAGAAAACGGCGTGTTATTACAGTCATCTTGTAATTTTGTTCCACCAGAAATTTTAGGAATACCTACGTAATATTGAAAAATAATAACAAAAACACATATATAAATCAATTTAATCGATTATATATTGAATGGTAAAATTCAGCCTAAACACTTAAATTTGCAATATTTGACTAACGTTTAATTAATAACGTCTCATTCAGTGACCGAATCGGAAAGAAACACAAGAGTCAAGCACAAGCCTACACACACACACACACACACGCGCGCGCGCGCTATTATCAAGAGTTTAACTAAAGATCGCAATAAAAGAAATAGCAGATAAACAAATGAGCCGCGGTCCGATAGGGAAGAATTTTATTAGCATTTTTTCGCTATTACAAAGTCTTGAGGTCAAAAGAACATCCTCGATAAGAGGCATTTTGTAAGATTCGGCCGGTTAAAGCTTCGCGGGGGTTCGAGAGAGCTGCGAATAGATTGATATAGCTTCCACTCGGAACGTGTGATGCAATCCCAATAAGCCGCCCGTGGCTTTTACTATATCTGATAAGAGACATGACTCTATCGACAATACTCAATTACTATTACGCCAGCGAAAAGTATTAGCGAAATTTGACGTTTACAATGGCGACGATCGTACGGTCTGTGCGATAACAAAAGTGTTTACAAGAAAATTGTTTGGTGATGTTATAAATAGCGAGATATATGTCTTTCTTTGCATTCGAGGTGAATAATCTTGTCAACTATATCTTTGTCTATCCAATACAGAACTGTAAAATATTTAAAAATCTTATATATATGATATTCATTTAACGGTGACATGATTCGAAGCTGTATACGTTCTCATTTTTACTTTTTAGACATCAAAGTATTTCTTTATACCCCCCACGTGCAATTGTTCATTAAAAATTAGATATTTCAAAATGCCTATGTTTGAATAAACTTTTTGCACGCTGTGCTAAAATACTTTTATTTTTTAGATTTCCCGCATAACATATTTTCTAGCTTATATTGAAATAACATGTTATGTGTTACTTAAATATTTGTTAAGAATTTACAACGTGTGTTAATCGCTGTAGACGCAAATCATGTATTAGGCGGAATAATGTATGACGTATATTGTTTTGTTGCACATAAAACATTATGTTACTATGAAAGTTGTATAAATTTTATGTGAATAATCACTTGTTACTTGAAAAGCTTGATTACGGCCTTTGTAAGTGTTTATTAAGATAAAATAAGTATTGTGCAACTAAATATCATTCAATAAGATTATATTAAAACAAAACAAAAATATAACGTATGAAATTTTACAAGAATGCATAAACAACGAATTTCTTTTCTCAATCATGTTTTTCATTGTATGCTTGCATATATCTGTAATTTTCGCATCAATATTCTTTACTGCGAGTTTCGTGCGTGATAAACCCATTTAATAACATTCTCAAGAAGATCACACTGCCATTCTATTCATCTCTAAATATAATACTTACATTTATGTATCTGCACGCTTACATTTCAAAATAGTTTCGGAGAAAATAAGGCAAAGTATAAATAATTAATCAGATGTAACGAGATATAGACAAAAAAAAATTCTGTGTCAACGCTCAACTTTCAAAGCCCCCAATTCGGCTTGCAGCAATTTTGAAGATCCATTGCATCATGAGAATATTACATCAGATACAGACGGGAACAGTAAGGCCGAGCGAGTTCAAAAAGAGTGTCTTTCTTTGTCAAGGTTCGTCTTGGCTCTCTTTCTCCTTTAGCTCTCAGCTGTTGCGAGCATGGCTTCCTTCTGTCACCTGTCGTCTTAATCTTGAGTCTCCACCTGACGTGTCGATTTGCAGATTACTTCTTTATCGACGCTCATACCAAAACTGCAAGAGTTAAAATTCTTTATGGATAGGTAACATGTTATTTCAAGAATGATTCATCTTGGATAAATATCGCAAAATTTAATGGTATTTAGTTTTACGCGTCGAAATTCTCAATATTTACATATTCTTTCATAAGCCAATCAATGTCTGCAGTGATTTATCAATGTCTGCAGTGTCTAGAGCGCAAAAAGAAATTAAGAAAAAAACGGAGGAAAGGAAAGAAACAAGTTGGCTGCTAAGTAGTCTTATCGTCTGTAACATTAATAATATGAAGCAGAAAAGAGAATGATAACATTTTACAATTTTTTTATCCATCAACATAAGATATTCGGAGCAAAATATGTACAGTAGTAAATTCTGCTTAATTTGTCTCTAAAGTAAGAAACCTTATTTAAACTTAATTCGCTGGTCTAATTAACACCTTGAGCAAGACTTTTTGCCAAATATTAAGCGAGACCGTTTCCCTCGCTGTCTCCCATTTAAAATGACTGCGCGTGTAGTCATTGGCTCTTGCTATTATTATATATACGTTTTAACATACAATGAAGATAAGCTTTTGTTTTCGCTTTGTACATAGTTTGTATTCTGTACACTTTTTCTTCCGCTTTAGGTAAAAACAATCGAATATAAATTTGCAATAGATATCAATATTGAGAAAAATCAAATTAAAAATGATCACTTAATCATTCTGTACAATGTATGCATCAGAAGCGAAACTTATACTGCATTTCAATATTATAATTGCTATTTTAGATGATTATTTTCTGAAAATAGACGCACATATATGCGAAAGCGTTTTATACATGCGACGAAAAGTGGTGAGCAAACAAACAAGAAATCTTGCATCATTTTTCTAAACTTTTCTCACAACTACATCGGTTATACACAAACATCGCGAACGACGAGTTGCAGTGATCGCGCTGCAGAAAAAAAATGAAAGGCGAAAAGCATATAAATGTTTACGAGGAGAAAAAGAGAGAGAGAGAGAGAGAGAGAGAGAGAGAGAATTCAGGCAGCCTAAGCATTAAAAAGCAGCGACGTCCATAATATATAGACACGCTTCTTGGCAACGGGACAGATTTTTCTGTTATGCAAACGAGAAAGAAAAGAGAGAGAGAGAGAGAGAGATATGTATAGAAGCTGTACTATCTCTCGCTCTCTCGGAGTGCATAAGCAGTATTCATAGCATATACATATAGCATATACTGCCGCTAAGCGGTCGGGCCCCCCGGTAATACGTCACGCGCGCGATTCCTCCGCGTCTGTTAACGACGTCATATTCCCGAGAGAGATGTGTCAGTGAAACGTGCCTGGCATTCTTTTGTTGGAAAGTTCACAATTGTCCGTGATAAGTTTGCGTAGACCATTGTATAATAATGCGATATACTGACGCTTTTCCGATTACAATAACTATGTTTTTATTTTATTGATGTTATGAAATGTGACGATGCAACAGAAGTTTTCAAGTTACATAGCTTTGTTTTGTAATAATGCATTTGCTAGGAAATGTTAAAAATATAGTCGATTCTTACGTTTTTTTTACTTATAGAAACTAATAAATGTGATTTAATCATTTAATTGTATTTTTAAAAGCTCGTTCTATTTGATTCTTGGTAATGCACTGGTACGTTGACCCTCTATTTCTTCTAGAAGAATGAAATGAGAACAAGATTGAGAGTAAAAGTACCCGAGGTATACCTATAATGCGTTTCTCTTCATTCTGTAGTACGTTGCGAAGCATCCAAAAACTTCGGGCGAGTATTTTTTACGCCCTAATTAAAGTGGGGAACACTTAACACTCGAATAAAAATGACAATATAAATGTTTTAAAATCGAATAAAATTACGCTTCTTACATCAGTATCTGATGATTCAAGTTAATTTATGCAATGTATGTACATCTTTATAATAATACCGGTATATCGTCACATTATTAGTGAATTATTGGCATTTGACCAGATTAATTTAATGTGTATAACTGTATCTATATATGTTTATTAACTAATCTGGAAACATTTATAACTTGTTGCCTGTACCAAAACTCAAATAGTGATTAGTAAAATACAAATAGCATTAGACATAACATACGATTAATTATAATTATGTGATTTTTAAACAAAATTGACTATTGAATAGTTTGTCAACTATATTGTACAAAAACTGTATTGGGATTTTTAATAAATATTTTTAAACTGCTTATTTTCTATTTAACCTTATATTGCTAAACTGCTTATTATCTATTTAACCTTTAGAACGCCGCCGTTTTGAAAGTATGAAATCATGTAATTTATAAAACCCCGTATAAATGATCGCATAAGACCTCAAGATATTATAATAGGATATATAGTAACAGAGAGCCATTGGTGTGCGCTGCTGTACGGCGTCATAGCGATCGGCGGTCTAAAGGTTATACAACTAGCGTCTAAACTGTACGTTACAGTTATCAAGTGTAAACGATAAGAAACTCATAACTATATATGGCTATAAGTCAATAAGATCAGACTAATATCTATATAATATCTTTGATACAAAACTATCAACTAAGTTCAATAATTTCTAAAAATGATAATACTTTTTCACCTTTTAAGAAATTCGAAAGTAAGTATACGTGCATTATTTTAGTTTGCCTTGAAAATGAAAGTTCTAAAGACACTCGAATAGTCAAATGCCAAGGTTCGCAACTGTTGGCTAAAACACAACATTTCATAAGCTTTATTTTCAGTTGCACGTTATTTCTATCAAAGTAAAATTTATTTTTGCTACGTAACTATTATTGGATAAAGAAAATATTTAGATTTTAGTTTTATGCATTCCTCGTTTGGATCTGTCGCTGTGAAACTATTTGAAATTTCACGCAGCTGGTGATGCCATCTTTAGAATATCTTTGTAAGTCATTCGTCAGAATTATAAGGAGTAGGAATCTACTTTACCGGATCCCAACAACTGTAACTGTAAGTTGTGACTGGCATTTATTATATTGATCTCATTTACTTATTTATAGTTTTCGATAAATCGTTGCAAAAACATTCCTCCCGGTAACAGGAAAATACTTGAAAGAGTGCCATTCATGTAATTCAATTTTAGAAATATCTCGAATATAAAATGTTAATCCAAACTTGTTTTCTTTTTTCATTTGACCAAATTCTATTCGTTCAGTAGATTTGTTCAGTAGATTTGTATATAGATATGCTTTAAATATATCTATAGAATTCGAGTATTTGCATATTGCATATTGCAAACTTCTATTGTAATAAAGATAAGCTTAACTTAATCTTTTTTGAACATTAATCTAAATAATTGAGCTTTCGATTTGTATTTAGAAGAAAAAAAAATATTCTTTTTGGATTAATTTGAGTCAATTGAGCAATCAATCCGCTATCGATTGCATTTGATAAAGATGTCAACCTTTTATATAAAATATAAAATATTATAAAACATTATAACTCAATTTTAAACTTTCGTGTCAAAAATATTAACTTATAAGCATTGATGAAATAGTATTAAATTATTTTCAAAAGTTTATCATGAATAAACTCGTTTTAATTATTTATGTTTTGTAACGCGAAATTAATATTTTTTGATTTTTTATGTGTACTCTCAAAATGTATTTTTTACAATACTAAGTAGGTGTATTAATAAATAAAATTTTATGTGTATTGAGAACTATATACGTAAAATATAATTTTCAATAAGTACTTTTTGATAATAAAATCTAAAAAATTAATACCTAATATAAAATTGAGTACATTTTTTTATCTAAAGCTAGAATTTCACAAAAAAATACAGATATGTAATTGAAATTCGGTAGTTTAATAACAGAGATACTATTTTTATGCTATATAGGTTTTGAAGTTTGAATTGATGTCTTTATAAAATGTTTTCGTTTGTAATTCGTAAAGAATATCCGCGTCACCATTCAACTATTTTTAGTTTTTTCATTCCAATATAACTTTTCATATTAGTATATACTTACAGTAGTTTGTTGATTATTATTTATTTAATTCTCAATAATAATAATTAATCATTTCTTTAGTATAGGTATATTTTCTTAGTTGCTTTAACTATTACAACCATCAGTAGCAGGTAATTTTTTATAAAATATATTTTATTATATGCTTTAAACATTATACTAAAGTATCAAAGAATAAGAATTTACTGTCTTTAATAGAAAATTAAATTAATTAATTAAATCCATCGTACAAAACAAGAGTAGTATTGAGTTTAAACTTTATGTGTTCAATGATGATCGATGAATTCTATTCATTATATTTAAAAAAGCATTCCGAACGATAGATTCATTTTACACTACAAAACTAAATTCTCGAAATATCATTGTTTCAAAACATTAGAAATTTGTAGAATGTATACTAATTGGATAACATTTATCTTTAAAGCCCACGTAAAAGTTAAAAATAAAAGAAAAACATTAAAATTTATGAGTTGTAAAAATATTTTTCTTGATATTTCACTTTTAGCGCTCGTACAAATAATTCTGTAAAACAACACATAATTTTCATTGAAATTATAGAAAAAATAATTTTTCACGCCTACGTACGGGCGGAGGGAACAGTTTTGATCAGCATCAAAAGTGCAAAACTTCTGCGCCTCTCAGTCTCGGTGCATTCCATTAAATGCAACGAAATATCAAAAAATAGCTTGAATCAAAACACGACCTTCAGAGCCACTGTAGTTAACACCTTTGCAGAGAGTTAAAAAGAAAAAAAAGGAGAACAAAAAATAAACGACACGCAGAGAGTAGCAGAGAGCTCGTATAGTACTCGTTAAAAGTCAAGGACCCGAAACGACATTGACGGCCCTGACCGAAGACTTATCATCGCAAGTCTATATACATCACTGAGCCTCGCACATCAGCTGTACAATGCACTTCATCTTCCTCCCACACGGAGAGCGATTTCATCGAATTTTTCGGTGGCATTTCTCATCGAACTATTTGATATTCGAATTCATCGAAAAAGTCGATAATTTACATAGGAAAATCCGATGAGTGCTATCGAAAAGTTCGATGGGTAGTAGCCATCAAAATGATCGATGACTTTCATGCAAGAGTTCGATGAAATCCATCGAACTCTACGTCAGTAACGCGCAATCATACTCATCAGCATACATATATACCAAATTGTTTATGTATGTATGTATTTATTTATATAAGCTCTTGGGCTCAGGAATGACCTTAGTTTCTATATAACTGCAAAAATATTGTATAAAATACATTTATACACAAATAAATTACATAGTTGAATAGGATGCACACGTGTGGTATACCGCTGCAGAGATCATAACCTATATATCGACACCAACAACAAAAAGCGCCACCGTCGTTGTCCCTGATGGAAAAAGCAGATTAAAGCCGATAGAAAAATATTCAATCGACTTCAAGTGGGAATCTGAACACCTAGAATTACATTAAAACTCGATGGAAAAAAGTTCGTTGAATAGGATACGATTGAAATCAGACTTTCAAATTTCGATTGAAGACGATTTAATTTCAAGAAGCATGAATCGGTTTGAATTGATTTTTTTGCGATATACTTTGATTTATGTCAATTACCCTGTCATTTTCAGTACCCTGCTGGAAATGACCTATTGAAATCGATTTAAAAAATCTCAATCGATCCCAACTCTTTTTTTTTTAAATTTCCGGAAAAAATTTTTTCACGACCAGCACAGTTGATTCAAAATTGCAAATTGAAAATTTTATATTGCGTTTGGCATTATGTTTGAAATTTATATTGAAAAATCTTTCCCTGGAATTTCGCATATAAAAAAAAATAATAAAAGAAAATGCTGGTAAAAGTTGAAAACGCAAGCTACCTTTTTACACTGCCTACCTTAATTGAAGTTCAATAAGTATAAAAAAATATTTGCATAATAAATAAATAAATATATGCATGAAGCACTTATTTACTTTAATTAATATAAAGTTATTCTTATTATTAATTGTTAATTGAAAAAGTTTATAGCAGTCATTTTTTCTAATTAATACATAATATAATGAAAATTACAATTAAAAGAAATGTAGATTATCAATGCATAATAGTTCAAATGTATATATAAGTATAAGCGCAATGTACAGTAATGTTAATAGAGAATCTAAAAAAATTATGCTGTTAAAGCATTCAGTATATTTTTGAAACCATGCAAATAAAATTTGTTAAAAATTTTCTAATAAAATTCAATTTATTTGTTAATATTGATTTCAATGAACTATTCATGTTGATTGATCATTTAAATTATTATTCAAATTTATTCATCATGATTAAAGTTTTCAAAAATTTTAGTTCATATATTGACAACGATTAAATATTATTGAACTGCACTAATTCGTGTCAATTGACAAATAGAACTATTCAAGATTATTCCTGACGATAACAAGTCTAAATAAATTACTAGTATTGTAATGGATTAACCTAAATATCATTTAAAGTTGATTCGGAAGTATTGGTATCCACAATAATTTATAGATTGAAACTGATTGGTAATCTCCATTATTTGGTTAAAATTGATAACGATTAAATATTATTGAACTGTGTCTATTCGTGTCGATTGACATTTAGGACTATTAAAGTTTATTCCTGATGATAACAAATTTCTAATATTGGAATAGATAAACCTAAATATTAATTGAAGTTGATTCGGAAGTATTGGTATTTACAATAAATTATAGATTGAAATAGATTGGTTACATATCTATTTTGAAATGAATTGAAATCACATTGAACGAATGCTACAATTGAGTATTCAATTTTATTGTTAATGAAAGCGATTGATATCAATTGGATTTCAATAGGAAATTTTAATGTAACTGATTACATTTATTGGAATCGATTGGTATTGAATGAAAATTAATTAATTCCAAACGATTTCAATAAGTCATTTTCAGCAGAGCGATGCATTAAAGTCCACTTAAATATACAACAATAAGAAATAATTAAAAACATTAAACTGTCAATCTGCATCTGTCGCATTTAAGACGATTAAACTTTGTTTTTTATAAATTGATTAAAGTGGACTAATGATCCATCTGCATTGATTAAAATCGTTTAATGATCAATCTTTATTCGTTAAATTAAAGCCGATTTAAATTCTCAATGATTTACATGGATTAAAGTGGATTTATGGCCTATCATTATTCGTGGCAATAAAAACGATTCAA
The DNA here is from genome assembly GCA_900490025.1 of Megastigmus dorsalis. Taxonomy (NCBI): domain Eukaryota; kingdom Metazoa; phylum Arthropoda; class Insecta; order Hymenoptera; family Megastigmidae; genus Megastigmus; species Megastigmus dorsalis. The sequence continues at coordinate 35,631 of UELU01138728.1, forward strand.
TATATATAATTTAGTAAAATCGATTGAAGTCGTTTGATGGTTACTCTTCATTCATCACATTAAAGCCGATTGAAATATGGGGTGATATAAAACGATTAGAGTTGATTAACTATCAATCTATTTGTCGCATAAAAGCCAATTCAATTCTGCATTTATTTAAGTCGATTAAAGTTGACAGATGGTCAATGTCCATTCGTAACATTAAAGCCGATTGAAATATGGGGCGATTTAAAAATATTAAAATCAATTAAATATTAATCTTCATTTGCCGCTCGAAAGCCGATAAAATTTTACATATATCCAAGTCGATTTAAGTTGATTAATAATCAATGTACATTGGTATGATTAGAGTCGATTTGGTTTTACGACTATTGTTGTCGATTAAAAACGATTCTAATTAATCGCAATAAACGTTATTAGAAGGTATTCAACAATTACAGACATAAAAAGCGATTGAAATTGATAAAATTTAATAGGAAGACGAAGCATTAAACCGGATTACAATTAAAAACAATTATAATCGATTCATTTTTAATCGAATGAATGGAGACAGTCGATTGAATTTACTAAAACCCATTGAAGTCGATTAAAAATGAATCGATTTTAATTGTTTTTAATCCGGCTTTTCCAGCAGGGGTTGGGTTTCATGCGCAGATGGCATAAAGTTCGATGGATTTCATCGAACTCTTGCATGAAAGTCATCGATCTTTTTCGACTTTGCACTCGTGACTCGTTACGAACGCAACTCGGAAGTCTCACTTCGGGTGATGATAGCATATAGGTATATAACGTGCATATATGTACAGGTTTCGGATACATGTATAAATGCAGAAAACGGTGGGTGGGGAGGGATGAGTATAGGAAGAGGGATCGGAGCAGCAGTGGCTTGCTCTCGCATCAGCTGTTCGGCGAAATCAAGTTATATATATATATGTATGTATGTACGTATGTATATAGTCGAGCATTTAATTGGGGTTCGTCTGCATTTATGCTTCATTCGTCGGTTCGAATTTTGATAAAGTTACTGACTAATAAGTAGGTGCCTTGTTTTGTAATTGTAAATTAAAAAGATGAAGGATTGTTTTTTCGCAGTTTAAACGTTTATTTTATTCTCATTTAAATGTGCTTAAGAATAAAACAAATTGTATGATCACGTATTTGTGAATACGAAAGTATGAAGCTTTGTGAATCATCGTTTAAATATTAATATTTTTCAGAATAATAATAATTTCTTTTATTCAACGCTACACCTTAACATTTTTCGATAGTAATTTCCATTGCACATATCATTATAAATACAAAGTTTTCCATCGTGTAAATAAAGATAAGGAAATTTTTCACGGGTATTTAATATACTTATAATTGATACGATAAAACTTTCATTCGATAGTATTTTACTAATTATTTGTTCCCGCTTCTAAATTTATTTTTAACTTCTGAAATTAAAGTTTATCGTAACAACATCTTTCTATAATACAATACTATATAGTATTTCTTTTCCACGTAAGGATAGAGCGAATCCGGAGTATTAGTATTAGAGTATAGAGTACCTCGACCTCGATACAGATTGACGCAAACTAGTAGAATAAACTCCACTTTACATGGATAAATGCGAACAAGATTTATTAGCACAAAAGCATCATTGTAGTCACACCCTTACATGATTACACGGACACTCATGCTGTAACATGCATATACTTATAATCCACACGCCCGCACACATTCTCGTCCCTCGGCAATATCGTGAAAACGAGCGAGACAACCAGTCTCCGGAGTCCAGCTGCTCGAAAAACTACGTAGAGTCCCGATGTGCGCAGGCGCGTGCGAGCGAGCGTCGCAAATCGTGCGATCGCGTAGTTTACATATAGAAAACAACACTGAGCAGCAACCGCGCGCTCCTTTGACAGTAGGAAAAGAGCAACATGGCCGCCTGCTGATCATTCGGGCGCTCTTCCCTTTTTCAAAACATCACCTTCCCTGAGTGCGTGCGGCGGCGGCCTCTGCTCTCTCTCTCTCTCTCTCTCTCTCTAGCGCGATTGCGGACCGGAGTCTACCTCGTCTACTATACACACTCTTCGGCAGGCGCCTTTTGCGTCTTAGACTTTAGAGAATATATCGGGGCCGTTGCCGAGAGAGAGAGAGAGCGCCGAGGAGAGGAACGAATGACGAGGCTCGCGCACCTCTGGACTGCAGACACTCTCTTTTTCGGCACGCGTGCGTGTTTGTGCGTGTGATATCGGCAGAAGCAACTTTTAATCTACGCCCTCGGCGCGACATTCGAAAAGTGCATCTCTCCCACCGCGGTTATTTAAACTGCGCATCTCTGGTCGGATATAGAGAGACTTTAACTAAGTATACTTATATACACGATCGTGTTATTTTTTTTTTCTCCAATTCGTAGTGCGCGCGCCTAAATACAAAGTGTTCATTGTGTGCTCCGACGAATGTGTGTACCTACTCTTCCGCGGCACGATTCAGCAAAAATATTTCATACACCGTGTGTTCTTCGATTGTTGCTTGTTTTTACTCCCGCGCTTGTGATTGCCGTCAGATAAATAAGAACGCGAATTCGCCGTTCGAATATATACATCACTTCGTGGCTGTAGAGAGCGAAAGAGAGCGAGAGCAAGAGCCAGAGAGAAAGAGAGAGAGAAAGAGAGACCGAGCGAGAGATACCACAACAAAACAAGGAGCGCGCTTGCAGTCTCTCGGCTGGTGCGGGAGCGGGACAAAGAGTGAGAGACACAAACAAACAACGCAATTCCCTTCGATTTCAGAGGCAGCCAACGAACGAGGCGAGCGCGCGCAAACGAGCGCGAAGACAGTGCGAGGAATAAGCTCGATTACGTGGATTAGCGACGAATTCGTGAAGTGTCAGTGCTCGATAAGGGAAGAAATAAAGGTTATGGTGATTCGCGGCTGATACAAAGACTGCGTGTGAGAGAGCGAGAGAGAGAGAGAGAGAGAGTGAGAGTAGGTGGGTACCTATACCTACCCAACTGTGGATGAGTGTGTGCAGAAGACGCAGAAGACAGACGGGAGCAAGGAAGACGTCAGTTCGAGCAAGATAGGTGTCAGTGCGAGCGACGAAGACAGAGCTATATATACATAGAGGCCCAACAAAGGCAGTGAGAGCAAGGCAGAGTGAGAGAGAGAGAGAGAAAGCATACAAGAATAAAGGAAAGAGAGAGCTAGCGAGAGAGAGAGAGAGAGAGGACAAGGAGAAGTTCGAGGACAAACGCAGGAACCTCTGCGTCGTAGGATGCTGGAGCTCGAGGTGGTGCCCGAAAGGTCCCTCGGCTGCGAGCAGTGGGAATTTATTTTAGGCAAGTGACGACTACCACGACGCTCCCACACAGACAAACACTCTCGCGCACATTCGCCCCGCTCGTTCGCATTTTTGCTTTAGGCGTTCGTTCTTTTTTTCTCCTTTTATTTTGCAATACTACACTGGGAATATTCTAGGCTGCCGTGTATATTCCAGGGTGATGGCGAGGTAAATTTCTGATAAGGGGGGCTTGAACACTGACGTAGAAGATAGAGAGCAGTAGGCACAAAGTGAGACGGAGAGAGGTTTATTTTGACAAATCGTATGTAAACAAAAGCTGACGAATAAATGTGCAGTGTTCATTATGTAATTTTTCCTCCACTCCGCCGTCGTTTTTGTTATGTTATATAGGATAGCTGACAGTGTGGATTTTGGAGGGAGTTGTAAAAATTGGGTGGGGGTTGACGTTGAAAATTGAATGTTTTTTTTTAATGTTGAGAGTAGTCGGGTCTGCTGTATGAGGTCATCATCAGATTATATTCCTTAATTAATGAAACGATTTTATGATGATCTGTTTTTTCTTTTATTTAAGATGTTATGTATTCAAACACTTTTTAAACAAAATGAAATAACATTGGGATTTTGGTTCTTACTGTAATAATTTATAAAAGTCAGAAATATTGTTTTTTAAACGGGGATAAGGTATTTTGAGAATTTGAAGTCTTACGCATTTTCAGTAGCTTTAACTATAACTGTTCTTTGACCCTCTTCTTTCACACAGCTGATGAGGAAGTAGCAGTAATATAAAATCAGTAAATTATCACTCTAGATAGCCACAGAATCATTAACACATTCTAGTTATTGAAAATTTAATTGAAGTATGTTTGTACAATTATATTCTCGTGATGTCGTAATAGCTGACTTTGCCTATTTTCACTTTAAATTTAAAAAGACTCTTTCAAGAAATCAGCTGTTTTCCTACAGTGTCATGAAAGATTCGAATTATAAAGTTTTAACAAATTTTATTTGTGTATTATACTTCAATTTTATAATTGTATCTATTATAAATATTATTTAAGCTGAAATAAAAATATCTATTGTGTAATAATTGAAGTTAAAAATTTTTAAAAGATAAATATCATAAGATATTTTTTATACATATTACTGTTATTTTTATTATATTTTTAATAATGTAAATTTATTTTGCAGGTATGCATTTTTCCCAGTCTGTATCTATAATACAGTCACAAGTGGGCATTATCAGGGGAGTACAAGTTCTTTATAGTGATACAGTAAGTACTCAATAATCACTATTAAAACACTATAATTTACTTTTTATAAAAAGAAAATGGATAACAAAATGTAATAATAGATATTTGATAATTAAATAGCAATTTCACCAAATCGTAAAGAATTTGTTCCTAAAAACTTAAGAATGTATAAAAAGTTATTTATGTTAAGTGCTTTAAAGTTTTAATCTTATCAGTGTATATATAATATTTATTTAAATGTGTATATTCTTCAGTCCAAGAAAACATTGGTTTAAGTATTAACATACTACTAACTTTTTCTTTTTTCTAAAAATGGCATTTAAGGTCATTTTAAAAGTAATTTAATATATTTTTAGTACTATGCAAGATGTTATTGGTGAAAAACATTTAGAAAAATGTTGAGTTTAAAATGTTATTAAAAATCATAGAAGGTTCATTATAGTATTTTATGTTCCAATGTTAAATTGTGAATTACTTCTCAAGTGTTACATTGTTTCTTTTTCAGAAACCATTACAAGTAGATTTAGTAATTAATTTGCCTCATGACGGGGTACGGCTCATATTTGATCCAGTTGTTCAAAGGCTCAAGATTATTGAAATATATAACATGAAATTAGTAAAGCTCAAATATTGTGGCTTACTGTTTAATTCTCCAGAGGTTTTGCCATCCATTGAACAGATCGAGCACTCATTTGGAGCAACTCATCCAGGTGTATATGATAGTGATAAGCAGGTAAGATTCATGGATTATTCTTTACCAATGGATGGCTTTCAAAAAAATTATGATGTTAAATTTAAGTCCATTGTAAAGTATTTAAAATTAATAGGAATTTAATTAAAAAGATAATTAAATTGATATTAAGTAATGAATTTATTTTATCTAAATAATTTTTATATTGCGATTAGATAGAATGTGATAGAAAAGTAGTACTGTAATATTTTTTATGAACTTGTACAAATGGTCTACATGTAACTATACAATTTTTTCTGTAGTGTGAGATGTAAGGAATTTGAATCATACATTATTTAATGAATTCATTTTTTTCAGGTTTTTGTGTTAAACTTTAGAGGTTTGTCATTTTATTTTCCAATTGAGTCAAAATTCCAACCAGGTTATGCACATGGTCTGGGTTCATTGCAATTTCCAAATGGAATATCACCTCTTGCTGCAAAAACTGCTATTTATATGGGAAATATGGCAGCCGGAGGTTCTAATAGTGACGAACACTGTCTGAAAACTCCACCACCACCATTGCCATTGGTATTTATCTATGTCTGTGCATAATTATAATTTAAATATAAAAAAATGCTGATTAAAACTTTTTAATAGGTCTGCTATCACAACAACCTCTATTTGGAGAAAGCTGAGGTTGTACGGGACAAGATTCGAACCAAGGGCATTAAAATGCATCTTTTTACAGAAGGCAGTTCAGCAAGTCGAGTGCTTCTTGAACCCAGAAGACACAACCTTAGTAAGGAGGTTAGTACTTATCAATTTGTTTTGTAAGTATAATATATGAAAACACTTGGGTATTTTCAATAAAGTCATAAAATATAAAAATTTGAATCTTATCAGAATTACTTAAAAAATATTAGACAAAGTGACTATAATTTACAAGAAATTTAAGAAAATTGGTTGTCACATACCTGTGAAAACTTTCAATGAAAGATTTAACACTTATGTTTCACTAACATAAAAGATATATCAACATGCGATTAACATGCAAAGACAAAAAAAAGTAATTTCATCAAAATGACAACAGGAAGGAAAAGTATAATAATGAAAATCAATTTAATGGGAAATAGCGTTTCACAATCTAAAAAGCATTAGTTTTCTCAATATAAATGCATTACCGACCTCCTACGTTGTTATATCTTTTATCTTGTTTGGCATTGAAAGTGAAAGGTACAAAAAGGCAGCAGTTAGTAGCAATCTAATATATTAGTCACGCTCGGTCATGTGACGTGTTTCTCAATAATCTACGAGATTATAAATAAATATTTGCACTTTTTTATTAAAATATGTATGTACAAATAATAATTCAATGGAATAAAGAGAAATATTTTAATGATGCAATCACGTATAATACACAATGAAGCAATAAGTATTTTCTACTAATTAATAATCTACTTTATCTAGGTATGGTTCGGAGATACATGTGAAGACGTTCTGAGTGCTCTAGGCGCACCATCGCGTGTATTTTTTAAGGCAGAGGATAAAATGCGAATTCACAGTCCCCATGCTCATAAAAGAGATAAAATAAGGCGGTCTGATTTCTTCTACAATTACTTCACCTTGGGTTTGGTATGCGCTAATTTTCCAATTACGATATTCAATTATAACTATATGTTCATTTGATATTTTAATATTTTATGTTTTTTTATCAATTAAATTATTCAGTAATTTATTTTATGATGATATTTGCAAATTTATGATCCATTGTATTTAATATAATCATGTAATTATTTATTATATTCACAGGATATCCTTTTCGATGCAAAGACTCAGTGTGTGAAGAAGTTTGTGCTGCATACTAACTACCCTGGGCATTATAATTTTAATATGTACCATCGGTGTGAATTCACACTTACCTTACCTCTGGAGATTAACAACACATCAGATTCTGGAAAACTTATTGATGTTACCCCAAATCCAGTAACTGTAAGTTTTGGCCATTATAAATTGATTATATTTTTATACTTATATAATTACGCAAATTGTATATAAAGTAGGTTTTGTAATTATTTAAAGGTGATTTATACTTTTACTAAGGCGTAGATGTGTTAAAATATATATGCTAGTTATTCAACAAATCTAGAAAAAAACATGTATATATATATATATAATGGAATAGATATCTATTATTTTAGTAGCATTTTATAATTTTTAGTTTAATTTCTATATTTATAGTTAGAATATTTTCTGAAAAAGAAATTTTTATTCATTATATTAATGAAATAATTATATTGGTTTTACGTGATGAAAGTTCTGTATTATATTTATAATAACGTCTTACTTACACATTGAAAAGGATTATTTTTAATTTTTGCCTTTATCAATAGTGGAAGTTCTAAATTTATTTTTTCTTGTCTAGATAACTGCCTATACAAAATGGGATCGAGTGAGCGAGCAGCTGAAAGCCAGCTCTCGTCCAGTGGTCCTGAATCGCGCCTCCTCCACCAATACCACAAATCCGTTTGGCTGCACCTTCTGTTACGGCATTCGCGATGCTATCGTTGAGGTGATGGCTAATCATCATATCGCCAGCGTCACTCTTTATACGACAGCGGCGTGACCCTGGTAAAAATGGCGTGACGCTATTCTTGAGCGAGGGACAAAAAAGGTTTGGATTTTTGGGTGTACCGAAGCAAAAGCTCCCCTCCTGAAAATCCGTGAGAGGATGGGCGAAGGGAGCGCCAAAAAAAATTTAAAAAGAAAATAACGACAAAAATAACCGCAAACACGCTGTAAATCCCGTAAAAAATATTAAAAAATAGAAAACGAGAAAAACGGCGTAGGTTGTAAGTTAGTGACAGACGAGGTGAACGTGTCCAGAGACACGTTTGGTACTGTCTGTTCATGAGCAGAGGAGGATTGCAGGCTTTTCATATACAGATTATGAAAGCATTGACAAACCAGAAAATGATTAAAAAAAATATGTATAAATACATAAAAAAACGTGGAGAGTATAATAACAAAATGCGTACATTATGAAGTTCGAGTTCTAAGTGTCATAGTAGATATGCCATGGTTGTTCTTTGTGTCTTGATCGACTGCTGGTTTTGATCAATCTGGACATGTGCACTCTGAAAATCTTAGGTATACATGTGTATATAATAAAAGTTTTTGGGTTCAGCTATTAAATGAAAATTTAATAAAGTATCAATAAGCATAACATTTAATATTAAAGTAACGTTTAAATTATTCAAAATATAATTTGCACTAAGAGAAATATTGTAATTTTTGTATACTATAATTATTAGAGTATAAATCCTGCAATGGTATCTAATATAATAATGCTTGAATATAAAAAAAAAAAATGAAAAAGAAAAAAATCTTATAAAAACATCATAATACGAAAAAAATAAGTTGCTAACTGTTTGTTTTTAGCCAACATTTATAGTATACAATCGAAATATTACGATAATCAAAATATACTACAAATAAATGTACTGTATATTATAAAACAGCAATATTATAAAATACTGATTTTAGAGCTTAAATTTTTATGAGTTTCAATTTAAATTTGACTAAAGTATTAATTTACATGTATTAATGATTTTTTAAACTATCAACATAAAAATTACAATGTTTTTCTTTTATCACATATAAATTTAACAAATAAGGTAAAAAACCCAATACATGGACAAGATAAACACTGATATGTGTACTCGGACAACAGACTAACATTGTAATTATTGAAAAAAAATTGTCACGAATGAAATAAATAAAAATATATTAGTATATTAAATTAAACATGAACTACAAAGAAGTAATTTTTTTTAATTTACTATAATTGTAAAGTAAAAATTGTAATCGCAAATGATTGTCGTGTCAGTGTATACTTTCCAGTTGTAAGTACAAATATTACCCAGAGTTCAGACACACTTTTTCTCAAAAACACATAATAACTTAAAAATTAATAATTATTTACATCTTAATAAAAAATATTTTACCCACGTAACTACTCAATAAAATCATGAAACAGAGAGTAATGGTTAATTTAAATTGATTAACTTATAAACTAAACTATCATAAAGTTTTACGATCCTTAGTTTTAATACTGTTAATTTGTCCGAGTACTGGTTCTGAAGGCGTCCGACTATTAGGACTGCTTCTGAACCTATCGAAGAGCCTGTCCGACTACTGCAGCAAAGAGAGTTTTATAAAATCTTCATTTTTAAAGTTTAAAAGTTAAAAGAAGGACATTTTTGATGTTCTAATAGATAAGAAATAATCTAGATTAAATAGTAAAATTAAAAGCTTTTCAAATTTTTGAAAATTCTATTAAATAGATAGGTTTGAAAATTTTCTTTTATTTATCGTCCGGGTATTGGGTACTTTACATATTAAATATCGAAAAACATTAAAAAAAAAGAAAAAATTGAAAAATTAATATCAATTTATAAAATTTGCATCTAATTGACAAACGCTTGAATGAAATGAATACAAAAACTTTTACTGTACGTTACACATTAACGAAATAATAAGAAAATGTCACTCGTACTAATATTTATGCACATGCTTTGTAAAAATAAGTAATTCACAATCTTTGAGCGACAAAAAACATACTTTTATTCGTTTCTCTACGGATTCAATGACCTAATATTCTTCGAGTGCTTGTGCTGGGTAAAAAATCTACGATCTTGACGCAAATGCTCAGTAAATAAAAATCAGTCAGTCTCGCGTGCACGCAGCATATCTGTGTAAAAAAAATAGAAGCATAATAAAATAAAAACCAAAATTTCTTCATGCTGAGACTCGACTACGCGGAAAGAAGTTAGACGTAATTTTCAGAAAGTAATAAAAAATCTTTTCTATGATAAAAAAAAGAAACGAGTCGGTTATGAATATAACTGTGACAAGTGGTAAATGATAAACGATAATCATAATGTGTAATAGTGTTTTTCATTTATAATTAAATGTCGAGCAGAATGACGCTTATTGGCAATATTATTGAAAAGAAGGTCAGTAATTGCGGGCAGGTCAAGTGAAGTGTAAACGTTAAGTGATATTTTATTATTTTTTTTCGATATGTATAAATATATTCGATACTATAATCAATCGGTGTGTGCGATTTCAGCTTCTGAGTTAGAGAAAATGAAGAATTGTGGAAAGAACGAAATATTTTTATATGAAAAAAATGAGCCTTTTTTTAATTCACCCTCATAGGCGTCTTGCTCTCAATAAAAGTACGCAAACGAATGAGATCTAACGAGAGAGAGATTCAAGTCTTTTTTAGGATATAAAAAAATAAAGGCATAAAATGTTCACAAGCACGTGTAAATTATTTTGTGATAAAACTTCTCAGTTGAAATCGCGCACGTCGTTGTATAAACGCAAGGCAGAGTCGAGAGGATATTAAAAAATTTAAATGCGAAATAATAAAAAAAAAAGTAAAATTGCAGGAGAAAAAGTGAGGAATATTGTCCTATCATCTACCATACATTGAGTTTGAAAACTCCGTAAAAAATTAAAAAAATTTAACGAGACAATAATTCTTTCTCGCAAGATGTAGCTCTAAGCTGATGAAGGATCGTGCTAATAGATGGTTTCAAAGTTTCGGTGATATCAGCGGTGATATAGAAAATATACGGTGTATTATCATATATTTACACCCTTCCCCCTCTCTTTTTCTCTTATTTTTTTGTATTTGAAAGCCAGTGTTCATTGATAGGGAATAATGTAACTTTTTGAATCCGTTGATCTGATTTCTCCATTGATTGGCGATTTGATTTACTTTGGAGATATTGGTCTTATTCGATTATGTGTTACTTTGTGAACAGATCTCGTAGTAACTTTATTGCACCTTTAGTAAAAAAGGTAGAAAGAACAAAAACAAAATAAGCAATCTTTGAAAAATAATCAGATTAGTGTTCAACGGTATAACGTTTAATTAGTTAATAATACAGGGTATATAAATATTAATTTTTATTACATATATATAGAAAATAAAATTAATAATAAGTGATTCACTTTATGGACTAAAATAATTAAATACTGTGTTGGCTATTGTAACAAATAATTTGTTTAGTAGTAAATACAATATTATCATTGCATGTAAAGTAATGCATTATCGAATTGATTAAAATGAATCTCCAAAGTAGCGAATATCGTCGACATGTGTGTCCTCTGAAATCGACGGCTGCGCTTGGATTATCGGCGCAAAATTATAGGGAAAAGAATATACGTAAGCCAATACATTAGTTCAATTCTATTTAGCCATTGCACTTTTCGAAGTGCTTCGATTATGCGCCGGCAATTCAATTTTTGTCAGTTAAGTACATGTTTAACAGAGGTAGACCTTTTAACGCTTCTCTGTTCATGGAGTTTTTAAGGCATGGTCTAATGATTTTTTTTGTTTATTAGATCGTAATTTAATACATTATATATTCATTTCAATTACATTCGAAAAACCGATTAACCATGTACTTTTATCAAGTTGTCTAAATCTCTGCTAAATATTTGAATGATCTTACTACTCTGACGAGGTCGAAAAAATGTATCCACAATTTTATCGCAGAACCATTTTTCATATTCATCGATTTTTTTTGAGCATCATCAATATTGATTTTATTACATTTAACATAAATCTAATTATCATTAAAAGTCAGTAGTAAACACTCAAAATGCATCAATTATAAGTGCTAAAATTTAACAATTTGATACTTTGGATAATCAACGAGACTCTGCATTGTGCAATAAAATCGTTTCGCCATAGCCTTTCAAACTGATTTAATTCGACTCGCATTGATCTCTTTTGTTTCTAATATATTTTGTGTTCCCAAATTTTTTACTGTTTCAAAATAAAACCTGTACATATCTGGAGCATAGCTAAAAAAATAAACTAATAATAGTTATATTAAATTATAAAACAAGTGCATAATGCAAGAAATAATTACAGTGTTAAGGAAGTTTTAAACTAAATAGGGCCCACAAAACATCCGCGTTTTTCACATCAGAATTGTAAATATATTATATTGTTGTAGTACATAAATTTCAATTTTCTCTCCTAGTGACAAAGTATGTAGGAAAAAATGGCAATTATCGAAATATATAATGTTATATAAACACCGAAATGATTTTACATTAAAATCGATTATATTTTTGTTTTAAAAGGTTTTTTGTACCGACACATATACACCACTCACATGGCATTCTTAATGCGTTATTACTGTATGAAATAGATTTTATTTAAATAATCGAAAGCTCGTATATCAATCATAGCAGAATCAATATTTTTTCATAATTTCTGCTAAGAAAAGGCATATTAGTGCAAACTAAAAGTGTTTTTATCTGTACCTTTTATTTGTGCGTAATTTATTTATTATTTGAATAAATAAATTACACTGTTATTGTAACGATTGTTTTGTATTTGGTAGGCATTGTTCAATTGCTAGATTTCATACGTACTATACTTTTTTTCTTCTTCTTGCGAATGTATAATTTCAAGTTACATTTTGTAGTTATCAAATCGAGGATGTTGAATTTTTATTCGAAAGCGAAAAAAGCTTATTTTCGTTGATTACTATTTTATACATTTATTGAAATAAACGGCAAAAAAAGGGGAAGGAAAAACTGGCGAGAGCTCCGAGGGCGTGAAGAAAAGCGCTGTAGACATGTACAAATATGACACAACAGTGTACAATGAAGCAAATAATACCTCCGTAGTTACAGGTTTATAATGATCTATACATAAGGTCTTGGATTAAGTCTTTCGTAACGGAAATAATTCACGCAAGTCAGGTTGTGAGTACGCTTAAAGTTTTCTCGACGTATTCTTGTATTTTTTATTAGTCTAAAAATATTTTATTCATGTTTGTTATGAAAGTACCTTAAAAAGTTGCTCTTTTAGAGCAACCCTTAGTTTTATATTTAAGAAAAATTGTTTTATCATACAAAAATGATTTGTTGTATATTATAAAATTATTTTTTGTATTACAAATCAAATAAAATAATGATTTTAAGTTTTTGGTGATATTTCATAGCATATAAAACTTAAATAAACGAATAAAACTTTAAGAGTGCTTACATTTAAAAATAAAGAAAAAAATTCTGGGAGGCATCTAGAAGAGTATGAAACCTTGTTATTGCGATCATTTCGCAAGATGATTTTTCATTTTCTTCTCGAAATTCCTTTCTTTCGGGCATCGCACAAATTTCCGCAGTTAAGCATATTTATAAATATTTACGTAATGTGTAGATGTTGTGAAAGCTTAAAGCGAAGATTGCGAAATTGCGTGAAAATTGGCCAATATTATTTATTATAAGTTTTAATTACATTCGGCGTTATATTCATTCTATGTAAGCTGTTATGTTAACTGCCTCATACCTAACCAAATTGTCACCGAAATAGAAGTTTTCGAACGATGAGTCGACGCTTTGTATCATTAATTTCTTACCATTCTTTCAACTAAATACTGAAAAGCTTTTATAACTAGGTTATAAGGGAACAACAGTAAATACTTTCAAAAAGAATTGTGATAGTTTTGTCAATAGTAAGGGGGCGTCATTACTTTTTTGCCGAGCTATTTATCCATTTTGTTATATTCTATTACTGGTTTAGAATAGATATAATTTATTAATTGGACCATTGTCTCTTATTTAATAAGATTTAATGTTAATTTTATTTCTTATTATGACTAGACCAAATTTATTTAACACTATCACCTGTTCGTTTTTAAACCTATTAAATTAGATACAATTTTGTGTATCAATTTTGTACAGTTAAAGTGATATATTTATAGAAATTTTGTTAAATATGTATTTTTTTTAAGTATTTTCGTATTTTGTACCATATCTCGGTAATGATACCCCTATTTTATGTCCTATTTAATAGAATCCAAATTATCAGTGCCATTATTATTAAACCTTTCGTTTTATATACGTTTTTAGGCTTCATTTTATAATGTATTTTTCGTGCTGAGGAGTAATTAATCTCATTAGTGACCTTTATTCGTTGAATGTAAAAATCATAAAGTTTTATATGATTATTTTGTCATTAAAAGAACATTGTCTTAGAGTATTTACTGTGTACCATTGACTCACTGACAAAAATAGATACATTAGAAAAAGGTATGAACACTGATCGTCTCTTTCTTAAAGCTTTTATAGAATGTATACATAGCTAGTATGTATATAAGGCAGTAACACAAAAAAAAACATATGCTTATAAATAGTACGAAGCGCCGACTCGGTCATGTATGTTAAAATGTGAACCGCGTTATAATCGAAAATCATGTAGAACAGCATTTGTACGAAGGATGTTATCACACACACACACATGCGCGAATTGTTTAAAATAGGCGAGAGCGAGAAGTAATGGTGTATAACGAGCTTGTCGCTGCTCCGATTGTGAGTGACGAAGTTTCTCTCTCCCCGCAAAGAATCGAAGAGAATATCGAGGAGCTCGTGGATATGATTATTGGCGATTTCAAACGGGGGGAAGGAAGCTTGGTTATAGTAGGGAAATCGCGAGGTCATGCGGTAGGAGGATATCGTGTTGAGTTTCGTTTGTATCCCCACTATTATCTTCTTTCTTTTTGCGATTGATTGATTAACGGTATATATTGATTGATTACTCGTTTCTTCCGTGCTTTACGATCTAAATATCGAGTCCCTCTTTCTTATTTTTTCCTCTTCTGTTGCGATTGTAAAGTGTTGTATACTGCGCGTATATATGTTGAACGACACTACCGAGGTACTACTCATTGTAATGAAATAACAAAAGAAAAACGATTAATTATGCGTTTAACGTTATTGGATCGCATACACTTCGCATTGCGTAACCTTTTGTATGTTTAAACCTGACGAATAAAAGATCTCAGAAAATCGTACGTAATTCCCGACTTTTTTCTTTTACTCATGTTTTCTCTCTATTTTCAGTTGGCTGTTTTAAATGCAAGCTTTTCATTTCAATATCGATTGTTTACCTGGGCTGTTATTCATTTTAAGCCGATGTTATTTTAAGTTGAATATTTCAACTGCATGGGATGCGTGCAGTTGTAAATAAATTGATATTAAAATAATATATGTGTGGTACTGCGATTGCACACTTTCTAATCATTAAATGAATTTACAACAATCTAACAAATAGCATATCGTCATATTGTTACTATACTTATCGCTTCACTTTAAAATTATACTTACCTTAGTGCTTTTTCCCCGTTTTTGATCATTGTATTTTCAGTGTGGACGTTGAAAAGCTCTCGTCAGCGAGCCGCGACGTTTAGCCGATAACAGTTAGTCATTCGAAAAACACGTTCATTTTATTTTTCCCCATCATTCGTCCAGTCCAGTCCGTCCAAAAAACCAGAATTTAATTAACATCATTTCGAATTAAAGGCAAACAAAGCCAAAAAGAAGCAGAGTCAAAAAAAAAAAAAAAAAAATGTGCACGAGAATCCGGCTCTTGTGTGTGGCTGACAAGTCCTGACGTTTTCTCTCCGATTTCCTCATTATAAAGGGGGGCGCGCGAGGCCACGCGTGGCACAAAATCGAAAACAGCAGCTCTATATAGACGCGCGTAAACGCCTTTCCCGCACTTTGATTGAAATCCCATCCCTCTTCCGCAGACTCTTTCGTTCTCTCACACGCACGTGCGCGCACGGTATACAACACCGTTTACCATCAAATTTCCCATTCACTTTATGCATAGCGCGCACGCTCGAAATGCACAGGTGCGAAACCTTCCCCGTAATATATAGGTTCTTTTGTCCGGAGATTTTGGGAATGGCTCGCGTCAAATTATCGACTGCTCCAGCTATGATTATATCGACCCCGAGAGAGAAAGAACGTGACATTTAACGCTTTGATGCAAAATTGATCGCTCGGGAAGTCGTTCGATTAAAATTACTTTGGACTTGGCGCGCGCGCGCGCGCGCGTGTGTTCAGGTTGAATTCTGATCGGTTCGGCATCGCGCACGTGCGCATTTCTGTATTGTTTACGATACACGGGGACACGTGTAAGACACCCTTGTCAAGGATCGCGAAGCCCCGCGGTAGTACGGAAATTTGCGCCCGCAACTTCATAATTGCGCCTCTTTGCGTTTGCAACTCGTCTTGCGAATCCTGAGCATACATCGTTCCTCGAACTTTCTCTACTCGCACGGGGAATTTTGGATATTGAGTGTTCGCTCATGTGCACGCTGATGAAGTTCGTTAACAAATGTGGTTTAATTAAATGAATATTTATATGACTATGTACGATGACAAATCATATATAGGTATATCATAAACATTGAATAACATTTCTCCTGTGCACAAGACAGTGACCTTCTATGAATATGATCAATTATACGATTTCTTTATTCAAACTTGGAAAACATTCGTTATTGCAGAGACGTATACAAACGCCATTAGCTACCAAAAATAAAAATTCCCTCCCTGGCGAATAAAACGTTTATCTCGGTAGGGAAGGAAATAGTCATTCTCGAGGCTGCTGCTCCGATCCCGATGACGCCAGAGAAGTGACGTTGACGCGGGTTTTCCAAATACCAGTCGCTCGCTGCGAGGATCCTGGAATAGCTTTATTATGTCCCGGATATACGTCTGCGTCCCCGTCGCTTGATTTTTTTTCTTCCGTTAATTCGTTTTCTTTTTATCTCTCATTGGTCCCTTCATTTCTATCTCACCGGTATATTTCATCTCTCGCTTTTCCACCGTGCCGAATGTCATTTCTTTCGACTTCATATTTCTATATATATTGTCTTTATTACAGCTAATGCGGCAACATTTGATTAGCTGAGATTAATGTTATATATAGCTCATTTACTAAAACAAAGTTTACGAGCATTAATGTTAATGGAAAAGGCTGTATTGATCGTCATGGAACGTTCCATTAGTTATTAATTTCATGTATATAATGAGCATTGATGTTATTTATGGAGTTTTAGTTTTCAGTTCGCCAAAGTTTTATATATTTTTTATTATTATTGAGAAAAGGAAGAAAATTCTGTGTGCAGTGGGATTTATCGTATCTGAAAGTTTTCTACGGGGACTGCAATTGTGTACAAGGCCATTGCATGAACAACGTGTAGAGTGTTTACGGATAGCGTATATGTAAACCGTGTAGGACAAGTATTTCGAAAGGAAGTAAGAGGCTGTTAAACACATCTGAATTCAGCAGTGCGTAAAAAAGTTTCTGCTTCATTAGCTGATCCCACTTTTATACGTAACTATACATGCATAAGCTCAAAGTCCTTAACTTAAACGTGTTTTAGATAACAAATATATTACCGATTTTACGTACTTATACCATATGAATTTTTCTTGTACAAATATAGATTTATCGTAAAACCTCCACACAGCACTGTAAGATTTATTAATTGGTGATCTTCAAATAATTGGCTCTAATTGAAAATCACCTTGATTTACGCGTACCGCCAAAATCACTTGCTCTCTCCCGTTGTCGTAACTAAATCCCAACCATTATTATCCAAAAGTTTCGAGCAAATATCTCAGCGATTCTATAAATGCACGGTTTGTCGAAGAAGTTTCGTAAAAATATGTTCGTTATACGAGTGCAGCGGTTTTACAATGGCTCTCTACTTCGGCAAAACTTTGCTTCCCGAGCCCCATTTCACGAATCAATGAGATATTTGTTACGAAACTTTGCGCCCGCGCCCAATGATAAATTATTATCTCGCGGATCGGAACAGGTATGATTTAATGCCATTCGACAAATTGAATGTTATTACTTTGCTGGTGGTGCGCGGATTAGCAATTATCGCGATCTCGAATTCTTCGATGCTATTCGTATAAATCACAATGAATTTGGTGAAAGGTAAGGTTTGGTTTTATTATCGAAAGAAAATTGTGCCGAGTGGTTTGTACTTACGTACATAAGGTCGGAACTTTACGGATAGAATAATTCTCGGAAAAATTTTCTACTCGGGCCATAGACGCAATTGTCGGTATTAATTATTACTGCGGCCGTCGCGTGGGCTGCAACATATTTTCGCCAAGTCGTAGAAATATCAAAGCAGCGAACTTCCACCGACCCATATACGTGTGATTTCGCTTAAAGTAAGAAAGGAGAAGAAGTTGGCGTAGGTGGAAAAAAGGAGATCGAAGTATACTTTTCTACGCCGAATGATCCGAACACATTCTCCACCCCGAGGTATCCCTCCCTATCTCGTGTGTACTCCCCCTCCCTTTCCTGTCTTTCATTTCTATCTCTCCATATCTCACCTTATACATACTTACTCTTCTCTCCCTCTCGTTTCTCGCACTATCTCTATTTATCTCGCCTTTAATTTTCCGCTCGTCCACGCGATTGCGTTCGGGAGAGGCAGTTATATATATGCAGTCGTCACGCGATATCCTACTATTTCCCGTGAAGCCGTTAGGAAGAAAACAAAAAGAAAAACAGTCGAAGAGCCGTGAAAGATGCAGCGTAGAAGTGCTACCTTTCAGTTTTTTACAAAAGAACGCACTCCAAGAATCATCGACTTGGATTTTCTTTTTTAATTTTCTATGTAGCTATCGATGCTATGTAATATTGTCTATTGTTAAATCGTTTCACATCGATCTAGGGTACAACTGTAACGAATTGAATAATTTCTAAAGTAGATTTGTTACAATAGTATACGACAGAAAGTATATGCGCTTTATCGATCTATTATACTTAAGCACACAAAACGAGTGTTACTTTATTTGTTCGTTGATGCGCTTATGGTAACTTACAGTGCACATGCGATGCTGTTCCACTACGAAATAATGTGAATCTAACGAAAACCATTGCTGATTCCTTACCAATTCATTTATTATACGTAGCGTCGTTGCTAAATCTCTCTCTACGGAAGTTGGGTCACGGTTAACATTTGTCGCGTCGCTCAGTCGTAAATCGTAGCTTTCTAAATCGCTCGTATATGTATATATTCCTCCGAGGTCTATCTATAGTCCGGATCGAATGAATTGTTTATCTAGATAAGCGCTCGCGTCTTCGTCTTTTCGATGTCGATTGCTTACGCGGCTGTACACGGTGTTTTATGCATCGCAGGAGAGCGATTTCGAGTTTCCTTTTTCGGGACGGACCGCGGAGAGAGCGAAGATTTGATATTTCAATTCCGCCGCTCCCGTGTTCGTTGTCCTTTCAATTATTCCATTTGCCATTGTCGTATAACTCTTTTGGACGCTTTTATATCCCGGGGATGAAGATACGCGCTGCCCTCGTTCCTATACCAAGAAACGTTATGACGGTAAGATTATAATAAATTTTCACGACTTTCTAGAAGCTGGTATTCGAAAAGTGTATAGGAAATTTCTATATTTGTTGCAAGCGTTGATTCTTGTCAAATATTAAGTAAAATTTATGTATCGCGTACGCGCGGCTGTAAGGAATTTACGGGGAATAGGGAGAAAGGTTGCAGGATGGCTCACATCTCTCGGTTTCATTTTGCCTAATGAAGGCTATTGTATGTATTAGTTTGACTTTGAATTTGGGTAAATTAAAAGGTCGCAGGCTGAAAGAAAAGTAACATGTGTGTCCCACGCAAGATTTAACACGCGGTGGAATAACTTTTCCGCGTGCTTTCCTCGGTGCTTTCCCAGAGTGTCACGGTCGCCATTATCTCCTGCACGGATTCAATTACATTTTACGATGTCGTCTCAAGCCGGGAGGTTATTAAATGATAGAAAAAAAAGCGGCAGGTGTGCATATATATATGCGCTGCGAGTCGTTAACTTCCGCGTTGTAATTATTTCAATTTTGACGCGAAGCTATTGTTACTCTCATATATATATGTATAAGTTTGCTATGCCCTTGGCATGATTTCGCCGGATTTCCATTAAATTTATTGGGGGGAAGGATGAATATTATGCATGAGACCTGATTCACCGAGTCAACTGTCTATCTATTTATTGCGCTTGATTTTCCGATATTTATTGAAATATAACCGCGATATAATATAGTTTCTATTCCATGTCCTGTCATACGTGAAATTCGTTCTTGATCGGAACACACTGATTCTCGTCGAATAATTTGATTGATATTTCTATAGAAATTATACGCATCCTTGCAGTTTTGGAGATGGGCAGGGGTCAGTTTGTGCATCCCAGTTCAATTGGGAAAAAATAAATAAAATACTTTTGAGCAAGCGGTATTCTTTAATTTCTTGATTTAGCATGTTTTATAGAAAAGGAAGCAAAATTTAATTAAGATCAAATAAATTGTGCAGATTTATAACGAGCAATTTTATTATATAAATTAACAATACAATTACTTACGAACATATAAGAAATATGAATTGAACGAACATCTTTATCAAAAAAAGGTATGTCCGCAAATATTGATGGCAAATATACTTAATCATTAATTGAAAACTCTGTTTTGGAAAGATGGTGTAGGACAAAATTGTGGACACAGAAAGTACCGAACTAATCTCCCTCTTTCCCACATCATGATGTAATATAATACCAGATTTATGATTGTAATTGTACTTATGCAAGCTGTCCGATATTGACGTGTGAGGGCGGATGATGAAGATGTTCGTTTTTTAATCAGATCTCAGATATCTTGTACCTCAAATCTTATAACACATCATTGAAATTAATAGGTACACTTTTATTTCTATCGAAATTAAATAGGAATTTGATCTTAGTTCAATTAAACTATTACGAAATAAACGTTATGAAAGTTTCTCGTTCAATATCTCAACAATGTAAATTGTTTATAAATTAAAGATATCGCGGTAGTATGTAGAGTAATTGCGTATATAACTTGGGGAGTGAGATTCACGTTGGTAGTCGTATCTGGTGATCACCGCAGAAATCGCGGGGATGAAAATCAGTTGTGCCATTGCGCGCGGCCTTCCCGAATCACCCAATGAAAATTTGGAGCTTACCCAGAATCCATATATATACCGCTTGATCAGCCAACATCGATTTCCAGGATACGTCGCTCTTTTTGCTATTTCAGTAAATTTTCATTGTCTGCATCACGCCGAATGTGAAATGAGTAAAATTTTGACCTGGTTTCCAACCCAAAACGCAAATCAAGCGAGCAAGCTGAATTTCAATTCCCAAAAATAAAATTCAAAAATGGAATATATTCACTGGGTCAGTTTGTTAATTAAAAGAGTCGAATAATTAACATTAATAATTTACTGAAAGACGAATAATAAGTTTTTCTATGTGTATGTATATAAATGAAATAAAGAATAAAACTCTAGATATCGTCATATAATAAAACAAGAAAATTTACACTGTTGCAATAAGTGTTCAATTATATCTATACAAACATTTAAAGGAAAGGATAAGGGCAGAAAATGATCTAAAACAAATCGGCGATTTCTTTTATATGTTCGTTATTACCATTTATTGATTCCAACGTCTGTCGCTGCTTGTGTATGTGGGTTGGGCGGCGCATATCGCACTCGTGTTCTTATATATCTTCGCAATATCGTCGTATATATATATATATGTGTGTGTGTATATATATATCGGCATCAGACGCACTCTCTCTCTCTCTCTTTTTCTCTCTATCGCGTGCATACGCACAATCGAAACCGCCAAAGCTTGCTTTTCAAGCGCGCGCACCGAAAAATACGAGTACAACATTTTATAATGCGTCGGAACGTAATTTGCGTATATTCTTTGCTTGCCGCATTTCATATTTTGAATTACAATGGGGCCGGGCCATGTTCGTCGATTTGATTATCCTCTCTCGATTTATTACACTCTCTGCACACATTCTATATTCTCGTGCTTCGCTGCAAAAATATCAATTGACTCGGATTCCTTTGCTCTGGGTTTATACTTTCGTCGGTTATAAAGCTTTCACCTTCCGTCACGTGCGTTATTAGGGGCTATAATGAAAAGATAATATTGCGGGAGACATTCGCAAAATAAGATCTTCGTGATTCGCAGGTTTTTTTTTTGTCCTTTGTTCTTGCATGTTCATAACGTGTCTCCAATGGTGTAACGGTTATGCGTACGGCTTATGACGTGTACAATAAGGATCACTTAAGTTTAGTTATAAAAAACGAACACAATATTCACTATTTCCTTTCTTATACATCGAGTTGTTTTTTTTTTGTTCTCTTTGTTTTGGAATCCATTGAAGCCCTCGGAAAAAACATCATTGTTGCCCAACCTGTATTTTTTTTTCATCTATAGAATTTATTAACTGTACAATTCACTAACTTATTAAAGGAAGAATACCTACAGTTATTATAAATGTTTGATCATACAAAATGAAGCTGTGGTAACAAAAGTGGTTTATTATTATGCACATATCATTCCGGCACGATACGCATCTTTCCGAATTTCGTTTGAAACCAATCGTCGTACAATAGATACAAAATATTCTGAAAAAATATTCATTTTTGCTGGCACGCGTAAAAATGATTTCTTTGAGACATTGCGATATAATATATAATTTAGCACAACTTTTATAACCTCGATCAATTACATATGTCCTTCGACAATTGCTTAAATGAAATTTCGAATATAACAAACGTGTTTTTTGGTGTTTTCGATGATACCACTATATTGTTTCGTGATAGGAAACATTAGAAAAACAATTAAGGATATACACGTGTAAATATACGTCATCGGTTTCTTTTTTATACACAGAAATATTACAAATAAATATATATGTATACATATACGCGACATAATATCAATCGATTCCTCCATCAATCTAACAAATATATACATAGAAGACAATCGAATCGCAGTCTCACTTGGCGCCTTTTTTTCTCTCCTCGCATTCACTTGCCTCTCATCGAAATATATCCGACCGTCGCGCAAACCTAATATATTCCTTATCTCCTTGTTCTTTTTATTCTTCTTCTCGTTTTTTTTTGAAGTTGTATACGAAGGAATCGACGAAAAATCTCTAGGGACAAAAGGGCTGACGAAAACGGGACAATGACGGAGCGCACAGGGTGTACACACACACACACACACACACAC
>UELU01138729.1:6578-30580 GCA_900490025.1 Megastigmus dorsalis
AAAATACGGGATGAAAACCGTAGCTGAATTGAATGAGCAGTTCAGCGTGTTTATGCCAAAGAGGATATCGGAAGCTTTTGAGAAGACTGAAGAATTATTCAATAATATGCAAAGTGCGGCAAACAAATATGAATTATTTATGAAATATAAAGGAGGTTACCTTGTTGAATTTTCGACCTCGTAAGTTGCATGCTGATATGTTGAAATAAATTATGTTTTAACTAAAATCTTATATTTTTTTATTTAACAAACCTTACAAACTTTACTTAATAATTACATATCTGCTTTCTAAATATTTTACTTAATAATTACATATCTGCTTTCTAAATATTTCACTTAGTAATTACATATCTGCTTTATTGATCCTACTATTGTGAGTATTATAAAAACCTAACCATTTTACAAATACTTGATTTCCTCGTCTTTTGAGAACTTTTTCTATGAGATATACATCCGGATACTTGACCTTCAACAGTTCCTGATCGTAGAATCCACCGGAGATGGGCTGATCTCGATAGTCTTTTAAACGATAGGTCGTTGGATTTGTAGCTGATACACAAGTGATTGTGAATTTCCGTCGACCAGTTGGGCGTCTATCCTTTTTCAAATACTTGTTTTGCATTGCTCACTCGTACTTTGTCGCCTACTTTGAACTTTGGTCTCTTTGCAGCTGCTTCACGAACAAATTTCTGCAAGACTTGTTGTCATTATGAGCTCGAACAGTCCCATCCTTGTTGAATCTTTTCTTGTGAGCACTCGATATTTCTAGAATTTTGCGATAATTTTCGAGATCGATGGAAGTCACTTCACTTTAATTGGATTATTTTGTAACGAGTAGCTCGATCAATCCATTCGTTTTGGGATATTTTACACCACTTACCACGACCTTGTCACCTTCGAAGTAGATAGGTGTATCACCAATAATACATGTACGCTTTTCTTTACGTACTCCGTAAACTTTATCTAGATACTGTTTCTGATAATGATTTAGCATTTTAATATATTTATCTAGCAACACATCGTCCTCTTCATCACTAGCCGCTGTTTCCAACGAAGTTTCGCGAGCCAGTACAGTATCCTTCTGTAGAGTGTTATTGAATGCCTCGTTATCAGTAAAATCAACAAAACTTTCATAATGTTTTTTCTTTTCTTTCTCACTAGGAACGATGGGGCGATTTTTTTTTGTCTCGGTAACGATATCCTGGAGAGGATCGATTATCGGCTTGAAAGTATCGCTTAAAATCTTATTAGTGGTATCTCTTCCAAACTTTAATAATCTATACTTGCGTTTAATCGCATCGCGAGCTTTCACGAGTTGACTAAGTACATTCTTCTCTCGTTGTATGTCATTCTTCATGTTAGCGCTTTGACGTTCAACGATAGACTATCCTTTAAACTTATGCAGATGTTTTATTTATAGCAAAACAATCGAAACCCTTTCGGTAACGACCATCGTTGATTGGTCTATCCTTCTCGATCACTATAAATCCATACTTGTCGTTTCGCCAACATTTCGAACAGAAATCTCTAAACTGCGCAAAAGTCATGTCGCAGCTGACGTGTTCGTTGTACAAGTGTTTAAAATTCACATCATCTTGTCGAAATACTGCCAATAGATTTACGTTATCTCTAACTAGATGTTTGGGAATGTGAGCATAGGTCTGACATAGGTAGAAGCAATCTACACTCTTGTGTCTACCCATACAGAAGAAAGCTCTGACGTTGTTTTGCTTCTCGCAAGCGATGTCGTCGAATATCATGATTGAATTAGGAAGCGCTTGTTCGGGATCTATCACTTCATCGTGTACTCTGGACGGAAAGCACTGCACGCCATCTATAGTCTCCAAGAGCTGCTGTATCATTTTATACTTTGGTTGATTCAGAGATTTCGAATAAACATATACGTTCTCGAATCTCACACCATTGGGGTGGGTAATGAGAGCGAGCAGGCTATTCGTCTTTCCGCAATTCAACGGACCGCAAAAGCCTACTCGTATACTGTCCGGTAGTAAGTCTCCATATCGTTTAGCTCTTCGATCTTGCATTGAAATCCATGCTTTCGACACGATATCTAATCCACAACTGACCGCTCAGCTATAAATAGGGCTCTTACATAGCTTCGAGCAACAGTCGTACTCTGTACTTCGAACAGTGATGATCAAACGTCGAAGAGGACGTGGTTTGCTCAAGAAAATAATCAACAGGCTTCCATTCGAACTTCACATACCTGGATATCAATACTGCGGACCAGGAACCAAATTAACCAAACGTTTAGCTCGTGGAGACCCTGGAATAAATCCTCTGGACGCAGCCGGCAAAGAGCACGATATCGCTTACTTACAAAATCGCGAGAACGTCGAGGTGAGGAACACCGCTGACAGAGTTCTAGCCGACAAAGATTGACAGCGCGCAATCGCTGAGGACGCTAATTTTGGTGAAAAGACAGCTGCTAACTTTATTAATAAAGTCATGAAATTAAAATCAAAGCTAGGTATGGGTATGAGGAAGAAGACGTCGAAGAGGAGGAAGAAGACGTCGAAGAGAAAGAAAACAACATTGAATAAAGTAATTAAGGCCGCCACTTTCAAATCAATGCCGAGTAAATGTGCTCTAAAAATTATCCGCTCGGCTTTAAAAAAAGCCCACCATGTAGTCAAACAGGCAGGTGGTAAAGAAAACATTAATATTCCACGCATTCTGCCAATTTCGTCTAAGGTAGGCGGAGCTTTACCTTTTCTCATACCGCTATTCGCAGGTCTAAGTGCAGCGGGTGCATTGGCTGGTGATGGTGGTATAGCAAAAGCCGTTAACGATGCTAAAGTAGCTAAAGAGCGCTTGGAATAGAAGAAAAGACACAATAAAACTATGGAGACTATCGCTCTTGGTAAAGGTCTTTACCTCAAACCACATAAGAAAGGATTTGGTCGTCACCTCAAGCCGGTAAAAGGATTAAAAAAAAAGTTCAATGTAAAATTACCTCGAAGAGCACTTACAGACGCTGACTTGATAAAATATGCGAAAAGTCTAAAAATTCCAAACTTCAGAGGGGTGTTTATGCGAAATGAGTTACCAGCTTCCGGACCTCTCTATCGTGAATCGGGCATCGTGAATTTGGATGATGCGAGCGGTCCCTGCACGCATTGGGTTGCTTATCGTAAACGTGGCAACAATGTCGTTTACTTCGATAGTTTTGGAGATCTTCAGCCATCTTTAGATTTGATGACGTATCTCGGAGTTGAAGAGGTCAAAAATAATTACGAGAGATATTAAAACTTTGATACTTACATTTGCGGTCATCTATGCCTCAAGTTTTTGTTCGGCAAGCTATATAAAGACATTACACTGTAACTTTCATTCATTATGATTCGTACAGTCATGGAAGAATCATTAGCTCTAACTGTAACGGGTAATTCAGTTATTTTGGAAGCGCAATACTTTCCACCGATCGAACTCTCATCGAATGAGAACTATGCACTTGGTTTAGTAGAACTTTTAACCTTCAATTCAATAGCTAATAAAGGTACTAGTAACAACAAGTTATACGTGGGTGAGGAGGTTATTAGTTTACCAACAGGTAGCTGTGAGATTGATGATATCGATAAAAATCTTCATAAGAGATTGTTAAATAAGAATATAACGTTTTCTTTAAAACACAATAATAATACACTTCGCAGTGTAATCAAGTGCAGTCATCAAATTGATTTTACTCCTAACGATTCTATTGCTCGAGTACTGGGATTTACTCCTCGCATTCTACAACCAAACATCGCACACGACTCCGACCTTCCCGTTGGAATTCTCAAAGTCAACGCGTTGAGAGTCGAGTGTAACATCACTACGGTATCCTCTATAAACGAACGCAGAGTGGACACGATTCACGAATTCTTTCCCGCAGTACCACCAGGATACAAAATTTGCAGATTTGACATTTTAAGATTTCTGTTGGTTCTGATTTTAATTTTGAATTGCTATGATCAATTATATCACTTATAGAATTTTCACACAATAGTTTACGTTTATTAAGTTTATTTTCTATTTGAATAGCGTCATATGATATATTTTCCCAAGTTGAATGTTGTCCTATAAGTACATGTATTTCAAATTTTAGTCGATCTTTAAAATATTTTATTGCGTCTTTATCTACTACCTTACTGAATTATTTTAGTGCAGTAAGTGTTTCCCCTTCTTCTGATTCTTTTAGTTCTTTAATTTGAAATGCTAAAATTTTTATTCTGTTAGAAAATTTTAATACCGATTCGTTTTCTTCTTGTACAGTTTCAGATAATTTTCCGATAATTAAAGAGTTGGATATAATTTTTTTATGATTGTTATTAAGTCTTGAATATTATTAATTGTATGATTTCTTACGGCTTCATATACTTCCCCTTTAAGTTTTATAACCAAAATGTTAGTCAAATTTGGTTCATCGACAGACTCTATGATACTTTTTGCTTACCTTAGATTTTTATATATTCTTTGTCTGGTATATTTGTACCATCAAATTCTGCTACCATTTTTGCAACGTCTTTGAGTGGCAATCTAAGTGCATTTCTTATGTTTATGTCATCCATGTTAGTATTATTTATAGTTCTGGTTTATAATTCATATTTCAGTAATTTTTTTTCTGTTATTATTTTTGAATCGTCTCTCTATATTGTACATTTTTTCTTTTTGAGTTGTATATATTTTTTTCAATAAACTAAATTTATTAGAAATCATATTAATAATACTCTGATCAATATTCATCTTCAATTTCTGTATGTAGTTCTGTTACAAATTCTTGAATTCAATTACATAATTTTATTAATTATTTTATTTCAATAAGAAATTTTAACTCATAGGATTACGTAAGAAGAACCCGCTGCCTTCTTTAGGTCACTGATCTAATAGAAATGCTGATTTTTCTTATTTGCTGTATTATTTTATAAGATTCTTTTTCTATTCCTTTCTATGATATAAATTATTCACGCTAATTTGTTACAATATTTAATATATTTGAATTATCCACTTTGTAATATACACTGCGCAACAAAATTATCGCAACAAAATTTTTCATCGAAAAATTGACATTTTTCAAATGCTTGCAACTCGGTCAATTTTCATCGTATTGAGGTAATTTTTTTTTATTTTTGTAGGGAATTATGTGCACTTTCAGGAAAAAATGATATCCAATAGCTGCGAGACAATGCCACATTACTATGTCTTAATCAGGCCTACCAACTTTTTTTCTTAAAAAACGCAATAGTTTGCACGTTTGCCTGGATTACCAAAAATTTTTTTTCAAAAAACCACAAATACCATCTTAAAGTACACTTTCCAACGAATATTAAAAAAATCGACCCTCTACGATTTTTCTATACCATTTTAAAGATATTCCTATGTTTTAGCCAAATACAGCCAACATCAGTATTATCCGATACGTAGCCCCGAAAAATTATCAGATTAG
Source organism: Megastigmus dorsalis (assembly GCA_900490025.1). NCBI lineage: Eukaryota > Metazoa > Arthropoda > Insecta > Hymenoptera > Megastigmidae > Megastigmus > Megastigmus dorsalis. Next base: position 12,025 of record UELU01138729.1, read on the forward strand.
ATTTAATAAACACGTGCCCCGGGAGCTATCCTAAACCCTCATAAACCAAGAAACCACATTATTCTTTTAAAATTAATCCATGTAAAGTGTAGCTTTATTTAAAATTACACCACTACGCTTTCGTTACATTTAACATTGCAGCTCCACACTTTTGGTAAAATTACCAATCCTACCGACAAATCAATTAAAAAAAAATAAAGTTAAAATTAAAGCGGCATACTGGCCAAGAGTTAAGGCGAAAGATCATTTAAAATTAATTTTACTATACAGCGTACACAGCAATTAAAAATTTCAGTAACATATTCTTAATCGAAATGCCTCGGCTTACTGAAATCCAATCTGCTCGAATTGTTGCCCTGCTAGAAGCGGGACTGAGTCAAAGCGCTATATCCAAAAGAATGGGGATTCATCGCTCAACAGTGTCACACGTTTTTAGTCGGTATGAAGAAACAGGTTCTTATCGCCGGAGGTCTGGTCAAGGTCGACATAGGATTACTACGAATCGAGAGGATCGCAACATCGTTAATGAAACCCTGCGCAACCCAAGGCAGGTTGCGCGTCAAATTGAGGATAATGCTTTACCAGACAGACGAATTAGCGCTCAGAGGATAAGGAGACGCCTTCATGAAAGGGGTTTGAGATCACGAATTCTTGCTAGAGTGCCTAATTTAGAAGCAGTTCACCGACGAGCTCGTCTAAATTACGCCCGTAATTATCGACATTGGACACCTAGAGAGTGGAGACATGTGTTTTTTACAGACGAATCTCGGTTTTGACTCTACGGAAACGATGCTAGGATTCGAATTTGGCGTCGTAGACGACAACGTTTTGCACCACATCGCGTTGATCCAACTCGAGCGTTTGGTGGAGGATCCGTTATGGTATGGGGTGGAATATCAATAAACCATCGATCAGATTTAGTGATTATCCCACCCCCAGGACTAACAGCGGGACGTTACATAATACGATGAAAATTACCTCAATACGATGAAAATTGACCGAGTTGCAAGCATTTGAAAAATTTTGTTGTGATAATTTTGTTGTGCAGTGTATATTGCTATAATTTCATGTACTTTTTGCACTTTGCGATGTATTTTTTAATTGATTTATTTCTCTTTTAAAAATATTTCTTTATATCTGTATGCGCTTTGCGTTTATTTACATCATTCATTTGCTATTTGTATTATTTCCACAAATTTTCTTTTATGTATGAATAATATTCTCCTATTCTTTACTGTTTAATATGAATTTTGATTTAAATAAGCAACATAATTTTATTAATTGTCTCTCACACAAAAAAATATTTTCCGTCTAGTAATCAAATAGATTCCTAATATAAATACTCAAAACGTATTTTTCGGTACCGGAACCACTGTTAAGTCTTGAATATTATTCGAGACTTATTCGTTATTCTCATATAATTTATGAAAAGTTATTATTGAATAAAATTCTTACCTTATTCTTTATGGAAGATCTGCTTCTTGCCGTAAATCTCGTTCGGAAGGTGTAATTAATAATTTCACTTATACACGATAATTTAATATAAAAGTTGGATTTATTTAATATTCACTCACTTAATACAAACAAAAATTTAAGGTTATTAAATGTAATTAATTAGAAGATATAATGTATTCTTTTAATATTTAAAATATCTAGTATCATCGCGATAATAATTATTTAATTGGGTTTCTTGTCGAGTACTATGCTTCTCATCAAGATCCCGAGTCAGTGACTAACTTATTGTCCTCCTTTAATCGTTTTTAAAGGATCAAAAGTGTGCCGTGATTTTATGTTTTGCGTATGTAGCTTCGTGCTCATTTCATACTTATTTCGAAATGTTGCGGAATGCATTGTTAGCATTTTACAATCCAGCGTCTTACGATTGACGATTGACCGATATTAAAAGGTACGTCGTACGACGTAGCAGTGTTATTAACAAAGAACTATAAAGATTATAATAATTAAGAGTTTTTTTTTAATTAAATTTAAAGTAGATTTATATTATATAAAATGCTTTTAGACAATTCTTAGCTTATTAATTTTTTAAATAATAAATGTAATAATTTAGTATAACATTTCACCAATTGACTTAATTATAACATTTTGTGTTTATAATTTTATTTTTTTTTTTTAATAATATTCACACTACTTTTAATTGGTATAATTCTATGAGATTATATTTATTAAATTGATTCTCTTTCTAATAAACATAGAATATTATTACATAGTAGTCTGTTATTTAGTATAACAACATTAAACTTGAGTTTTTAATTAAATATAATCGCTTCTTTATTTATTCACATATATTTTATAATTTCTAATGGACAATTTAAACTAAAGAAACTTGTGAAATCAATTCTGAAATTGTCAAGTACACTTTTTCTTCATTGTTTACATATTCAAATAAATTTTCCAATTTACAATGGACAATTTAAACTAATGAAATCTGTAAAATCAATTCAAAAATTGTCAAGTACTCTTTTTCTTAATTTTACATAGTTATTATTAATTGATAATAAGTACCAAAATAATAAAATGAACTTCAACTTTAGAATGGTGCCTTATTAAGAATAGAGATGTCAGAGAAGCTATCAAAGCTACCAGAGGTGTTAACAATTGTTAACACCTGTCAAGTGTTAACAATTGACGCATGTACTGCAGGGAAATCTGCATAGCAGCAGGGTCGCTCACGATTTACTGAGCCAAATCTGCTCTGAGTTGGGCGCTTATATTGTTATAATCAGCGAACAATATCGTAGCAGAGACGGACCAGGGTGGTTTTCCGCCTAGACGTCGCGCGCCATGGGTCTGGAAATGGCTTTTTTTGGTTTAGAACCTGCCGCCTCACGTATGTGAGCTGCTATTTTACCCCGAACGAGGCCATAGGCGACTTTCAGGCTAAATTAAATGCTCTGGAAGACGCCGTCAGAGAAATGGAGGGTGAGCTGGTACTAGCCGGAGATTTGAATGCGAAAGCTCTCGAATAGGGAATGGAGCGGCCGGACTCCAGGGGTAGGCGAGTCATGGACGCGGTGTCGCGATCGGACTGGTAGTGTTCAACACTGGTCGCACCTCCACCTTCAGGATGCCTGGCTACAGAGAGACAATCGTAGATGTCTCTCTAGCAACGGAGAGCCTGGGAGCTCACATCGATGACTGGCGTGTAACCGAGGATTACACAGCCAGAGACCACCAATCACGTTCCGCGTCCGCGATGGAAGGTCTTTCAAAGAGACGAGCGGCCCGCCCAGGTGGAATATACAGAAGATGGATATCGAGAAGCTATCTTTGACACTAGAACGCGGTCAGCGAACCCTTGAAGGAATCACAGATGGCCTCGCCGCCTATGAGCGAGCTGAGGCGGTAACGGATGCCACCATGCGTCTCATCCGCCGCGCTTGCGAGGAGACGATTCCGAAGAGAAAACCACGGATCGTTAGACGTCCAGCTCACTGGTGGATGGGCAAGATAGCGGAACTTAGGCACAAGTGCCTACAGCTTCGCTGATCCGCGCAAAGAGCTAAGAAAAGAGACGACGACCTAGTCGAGAAGGAGGCCGAATACAAAGCGGCCAGAAGAGAGCTCCGACAGGCTATCAGGTCCAACCAGCGCCAATGCTGGAAAGCCCTCTGCGCGGACCTCGACAAGGATCCGTGGGGGCTAGGGTATAAGATTGGGCATCCATAAATGCCGCAACGATCGACAGCATTGTCGATGCCCTGATGTCCCCACGCATCCGAAGCGGCGCGACCCGGAGTGTGCACAGTCGGATCCGGTTCCTCCGGCCTTCACTGAGCGAGAGCTCAAGAAGGCTGTGAGTTGTATGCAAAACAACAAGGCGCCGGGCCCTGACGGAATTCCGGCAGAGGTACTCAAGGCTATTGTTGAGAGTTATCCAGACCTCATGCTGGAGATATACAGCTCCTGCCTGAAAGCAGGCACGTTCTGAAATTATACTCCTTCGTAAGAAGATGGAGGAGGAATAGCAACATGCAGTCAACTCCCGCCTCCATAGACGAGAAGAATAAAGAAAGAAAGAAAGAAAGAAGACTGCACGCTCCTGAACCCTTAATCACTGATGTTATTTGAATAGCGGACGGGGGATATAGGGAAATGGCGAAGAAGAAAGAAGAGTCCAAGCGGTTGAGAACAGGACCCAGTCCAAAGGAATGCGAAAAGTGGTACCGGGCTGGCGCTCCAGGTTTCGTGGGAGTCACTTTGGGTCAGCGTGCTGTTCATACACACCTCCCAAAAAAAAAAACATTATTATTTCACCAACTACTGTTCGCACCATGACGAAAGCTGGCTTCACGGCTAGCCGGGAGATGGGCTTATGGGAGTTGCACTTCTATGACTGTATGTGTGGCATGTAAGCGAGATTTATGAATGCTCAACAAATGCGTGAATGTATGCACCATAATGGGAGCCGTAGGTTCTATAAAGGGATCTTGACCGGTCATATAGAGACGAAGGAAGGCACGCATACCAGGAGACCCCTATAAACGGGAGTTCTTTACGGGGCGAGATCAGACGCGGAGCAAAAACTTCAGGTAGTGCTCCGTAAAAAAGGGTATTACCTGGGCGGAGAGCATGTTTGATGGATAAATGAGGGAGCCCTATAAACGGGTTTCTCCCAAAGTGCATGAGGATTTGATTCTGGAAAGAATAAAAGGGAAAAGTGCGCTCTTAAACTAATGAGGCCCAACGAAATGTCCTTCAGGACTACACGGGCTACCTTGGGATGACAGTGACACGACCTGATATGCGGGGGCAGCGAGTAGCAGTGGTGTCGGTCGATGAATCTGCCGCCGCGACCCTACTCAGGTCCGTCGAAGAGTGGAAGTGCCCAGGTGCTATAAATGTCTGGGCTACGGCCACCAGAGCTGGGCCTGCAAGGGACCATATCGGAGTAAACTCTACTTCCGGTGTGGAGCGGAGGACCATGTTGGTAAAAACTGTAAGTCCGAACCTGACTGTTTCCTGTGTGCCAATGCAGAGGGAGAAACCGCGGTACGGAACCGTGTGGCGGGATCGGACGCATGCGGAGTATTCCGGGCTGCCCTTGCACAGAACAAGAGAAAATGGCCCTAGCCCTCCAGGAAAATTTGACAGGAACAGGACGGCACAAAATCTCCTTGCCCAGATTTGTTCCGAGAAGAACGCTCAGATTATTCTCATCAGCGAACAGTATCGGAACGGGTCGGGGACGGGACAGTATACCGATGAGCTTAGCACTGCTGCCATATGGATACCAGACCCGCGGGGTTTTCACGTCGCGGATCACGGATCCGGCCGTGGCTTCGTCTGGGTGAGGCACGAGGACACTTATTACGTCAGCGTGTACCTCAACCCAAATGATCGCATAGACGACTTCCGGGCCAAACTCGATGGCCTGGAAGACGCCGCGCGGGACATGGGGGGGGGGGGCGAGCTGATAGTAGCGGGATATTTTAACGCTAAAGCTCTCGAATGGGGGGAAGCCAGCCCCGACTCTAGAGGACGCCCGATCGCCGAAATGGCGGTACGGCTAGGATTAGTGGTTCTGAATTCCGGCACTACCTCCACCTTTAGAAGGCCTGGCTACAGGGAGACTATTATAGGTGACTCTTTGGAAAGCGACGCGCTCGCGGCGACCGTCAGGGACTGGCGGGTGGTCGAACACTATACTAGAAGCGACCACCAGTACATCACGCCTCTCCTCGGCATCGATTAGACGCCCACCCCCCAGGTGGAACATCTCAGATTGACTCCGAGAAGCTATCTTCGCTCTAACGTGGGGTCAGCAAGCCCTGAAAACCATCCCGGGCGACGTGCCGCCGCTAGCGCAAGTCGAGAGGGTAACAGCCGTCACTATGCGACTCATCCACGAGGCTTGCGCGGAAGCATTGCCTCGGAGCTGCAGTAACGGAAAAAGACGTCCTGCCTATTAGACAAGCGTAGACGAGCGAAATCGCGGATTTCCGCAAGAGGTGCCTGGTCCTGTGCCGAAGGGCGCACTACTAGCCCAGGAGCATCAGTGCGTGTTGCAGAAGCCTGTGTTGGGTAAAGCGGCCGCCCAGACAACTGCTAGCACCAATACCATCCAGGTCTGGCATCAGAGATGAGCGGCAGAAACAAGGACCGGTGTTTTTTTCTGATAACCTTTAACCTTTAGAGGGCGGGGGTGGTCGATATATCGACCACCTGAGGTACAAGAGATTATTTGATATTTCCGGATATAGTTTAGCATACTGAATAAGGGAAAAATAGTTTAAAAACTCGTGAAAGCTGTTTGACCTTGAAATTCGTCCTTTCAAGGTTAAAACATTTTTTTTGGCATTATGGATTCAAAATCGATAGTTCCATGTTTTTTGATGCGCTGATTCCGAAAAAAATAGTTAAAAAAATCTTGGAGGTATCCTTGACCTTAAAAATGGCCATATCAAGGTCAATCTTTTTTTTTGCTATTTTGGAGTAAAAGTCGGTATATCAATGTTTTCTTATGCGCCGAGTACGAAAAAAACTGTGAAAAAAATCCTAAATGCATTCTAGACTTTGGAAATCGTCATGTTGAGGTGAGATCTATTTTTCTATTTTGTAGCCAAAGCCGAAATATCTATGTTTTTTGGATGCGGTCTGTACGGAACAAGACTGTGAAAAAATTTCTGGACGGATCCTCGACTTGGATATTTCTATTCCGACGGCAAATTCTGTCTTTTACTATTTTACCCGCCAAGTTAGCATATTCACATTATTTGGAGCTCTCAGTGCGAAAAAATGGTACTTTGGCCTCAATGTTAGTATATCCACATTATTTGATATACCAAGTGCGGAAATATCGTAGTGCGTATCATAAAACTCACGTCATATCCCAATGTGGATTGTTCTGAAATTGCAAGCTTCGAAAGTTTTTATCAGCGAGTTAGCACTGAGTTCTTTCTTTCTTCTAGAGGCCTAACATTGTCTATTGTCGGATTGCATGAGGTAAATTTTTTGTGACTAGAATTCTCACAATATATCTTTATTTTTAGCATTATCTTCAGTTTTTGACATAATTATCCAAACATTCTATCAGATTCTTATCTTTGATAAAATGGCTGGAAATGAAGTTTGGAGTAGTGGCGAGTCTGAACTAGAGGAACAAGATTCAGACAATGAAGAAATTGTCGAAAATGATTTGGAAGGTAATTATGACGGGAGTCAAATTTTTACGGACGCAAATTTTTACCCATCAATCAAAGATTTCGAAGGTAGTCCCAAAATAAATCCAAATATTTCTATATCGGGAAATAATCTAATTGATTATTTCAATTATTTTTGTGATTCTTCTCTACTTCAAAAGATTGTCGACGAGACCAATCGCTATGAAACTCAAAATCATAAAATGGAATCTTTACATATGAAATCTTGGAGCCCTCTTACGAAAGATGACTTAAAAAAATTTCTCGGTCTTTCGATTCTAATGGGCCATGTTCAGAAAGGCAATCTGAGAAGTTACTGGCCTACTGATGCCTTACTATACACTCCAATTTATTCTCAAATAATGTCTCGGGATAGATATACTCAAATACTGCGTAATTTACATTTTCACGATAACCAAGAAGTTCTGAATCACCCTCTGGCAAAACTAAAGCCAGTAATAGATCACCTACAGAACAAATTTTCAGAAGCTCTTATTCCAGGCAAATATTTGTGCATAGATGAAAGTCTGTTATTGTGGAAAGGTAGACTGCGATTCAAATAATTTATTCCCTTGAAGAGAAATCGTTTTGGTATCAAGATTTTTATGATAGTAGACTGTGAAACTGGATTTATATTGGGCTTTGTTGTTTACACTGATGCGCACACCGAGTATCACAAATTTGGTATGGGTATTACCGCAGATATCGTCGCTCATTTTTTACAACCTTATTTTGATAATGGTCATGTTATGTATGTAGACAATTGGTATACATCTCCTACATTAACAGAATTTTCGCATGAACGTGATACCGGAATGTGGCACTATGAAAGCCAATAGAAAGGGAATGCCAAATCTAGACGACAAATTAATTCGAGGTGAAGTACAAGTCGCTCATAATGATGCATGGATGGCACTGAAGTGGGAGGATAAACGTAGTGTTCGCATGCTCACAAGTGTGCACGATCTTGAATTCTACGCGACTGGGAAAAAAAATTATCGAACAAAAGAAGACATTATCAAGCCGAAATGTGTTCATGATTACAATCAAAATATGGGCGGTGTTGATAATATCGATAGACAATTATCCATAACGGAATCAGTGAGAAAAACTATGAAGAGGTATCGCAAGCTCTTTTTCCATCTTCTTGATATATGTTTATCCAATGCTCATGCTTTGTACAAAATGAGAAATGAAGGACCTATATCATTTCCTGCTTTTAGATTAGCGGTTGTTAGGTCATTATTAAAACTTAATCCTAATGAAAAATACGATTGCAACAATGATTCTCCCATTCGATTAGTTGGCCGACATTTTCCGAGGCGTGATACAAGTCGAATGTGTCACATGTGCTCCTTGCGTAAGCATACAAGTCGAACGATCTACATGTGTCCCACTTGTGATGTTCCTCTATGCACAGCACCATGCTTTGAAGAGTACCGCACGCAAGTCAGATTACCATAAAATCAAGCACCCCGACGTGAGAGGCAAGGGGACTCTCGAAAATCAAGCACCCCGACGTGAGAGGCAAGGGGACTCACGAAAATCAAGCACCCCAACGTGAGAGGCAAGGGGACTCACGAAAATCAAGCACCCTGAAGGGATCATTTTTTCGCCACGTCCACGTCGTTGGTCCTGGATCACGCTAAGAGCGAAGGGCGGAAAATTTCTTCTATAAAAGTCAAGAGAGATTCTAGTTTTTCGAGAAACCTTATTTTAGAAAGGCGTCGTCCCCCGTCATTTTGATAAGAGCGACTAAAGGAGCTATTGTGCATCTTCAGGGATGTAGTTGGAGTTGACTGCGCTTTTGATAGACGAAAGATCATCATTTTGGGTCAAGCATGCGTTTGAGATTATTTTTTTCATTATTTTTTTAGTATTCAGCGCATCAAAAAACGTGATTATGCCGACTTGGAGGCTGAAATCGTGAAATAAATAGCTTAACTTGATTTTTTCTAAATTATTTTCACTATTTTTCTGGTACTAACCACATGAAAAAACATAAATATTTCAATTTTGAGCTTGAAATATGGAAAAAAAATTTTTTGACCTTGAAATGGCGATTTTCAAGGTTAAGATTTCCTTCAGGATTTTATTTACTATTTTTTTCGGATTCAGTGCATCAAAAAACATAGGTATACTAACTTTTGGTCTTAAATGGAAAAAAAAAATTTTTAGCATTGGCCTTGCCGTTAAGGCCGGGGGTGGTCGATATATCGACCACCTGCCGGACCGGGGTTGTGAAATAAGTAGTCCGTTGATGTTAGATACAAATTTTGGGTTAACTAAAAAGTCGATTTGTACCAAAATTTTCCCGCCCTCTAAAGGATAATGAATTTCTATCCCTATTGTGGATATAAAACTCAATCGATTTGAATTAAATCTAATGGTATTCTATTATTTACAATTGCACTAAATAGTTTTTAAAAGGGGGTTTGAATTAATACATTTCTATTGTGAATTTCGTCATAAAGTGTAATAACATCGCAATTGATCTCAATTGCTTTTGATTGGTTTCAACTGTTATATTTCATTTACATTTCTGGTAACCTTTAATGAATTTGTATCCCTATTGTTTTTTTTTAACAAACACTAAATATTATATTATAGAGTCGCTTTTATATTAATGTGCACACTTCACAATTTTTCGCAATTAGATTAAACACTTTAAAATACTTTTCCTATACTGGGATTCGAATCGACGATCTTTGGGGCAAGACGCATACACCTTAACCACTACGCTACGCAACGCTTGCGACCCAAAATTTTGATTTCGCCGATAAAGTATAGGTTTAAATGTTAAACATTTACTTGAGAATTTTACGTATAATATAATTATACAGGGTGTAAATCCACTGAATAATAGGCTCTACAGCATCAGATAGAGCAGAAAATTCTAAGAAGAAAATCGTTATAAAATTTTTCGATCCGATCAGTACTCATTGAGTAATCATCGATTGAAAATAAGCCAAGTGGGTCAATCAGGAGAGAGCTACAGCTCTCGCCTCACGCCGTCGATCGCCTGTTGCGGCTTCTGCGAAAAAAATTCGACTGGTCGACTGCATTGTTGAAAGTTCATAGTCAATTCCTTATTTTTAATTAAGTAACGTCTAGCGCAAAATCAGATCCTAATTCTTTTGACTTATTATTAAGCTAGTGAAAAACTGATAATAATTCTTATGTTGCATACCACATTAATAATTTAATTTAGTATTATTTCGCTGAAAAAATAGTGTAATTTATGAAATTATTTGACATATCGAGAAAAAATAACAAAAACCAATTCGTACACACCGAAAATCAATATTTTAGAAATTTATTTAATTCATAATGTTTGAGTATCTCAGATAAAAGGATAATGCATTCCATGAAACTTGACTATTTAAATTGCCGCTGTGAATCAATAATTTAAATTATTATCAATTCAGTAAGCGGAAAATTTGATTTTAGGCTTCATTTTTTAAACATAAAATTCTATTTTATGCCCTGCATGAAAAAATAATGCATTAAAATTTTTAACACTGTTCTGATTTTTAGCAGCTGACGAGGCATTTCCGATTCTGGTGCGCAATGATCACAATCACCGGGCCTGAATATATGTGTCCATTGATGTAAAAATTCTTCTTTCTATATGAAGTGCAATAAAGTTCATCTTGAAAACATTGAGCGATGCCTATAATAAAACTTTTTGTCGCACTGTAACAAAAAGTATTCAACTCGGGCGTAGAATCTCATATTCTAACTTGATTTCATAGCATTCTGATTGCATTAAATGACCTGTAACTGGTTCACCGCACCTAAAACAAACAAAGATTAAATTATTATTTTTTTTCCAATTTCATTTAAGTATTTAACTATGAATCAATCACTATTTATTCATCAGTAATTTTTCTTAATTTAATATACAATACCAACCAACAATAATTCATTGTGTTATGAAAGAACCTAAAATCAAAAACAATACTATTAGAAATTAGATTAAATATTTATTAATTAACAATTAACAAAATAAATTAAAAATAAATATTTCATATTTTAGTACATTACCTTTCAATCAATATTTGAATTTTCGCGCAAATACCGATGCGCCTAGTCATGACGCATGACACCAGACGAGTCACATAACCAAGTACCACGACGATATACTTGAGGATTTCATATTTTCGCGCCAGACGCAGAAACCATGCGCATCCGAAGCAGCTTTTGGCAGAAAAATAAGGTCCCAGCATCAATCCTGGACCGGAATCTAGTAAAAGAGAGAACCAATGAAACAACAATTAAACCACTAGCATAATAATAAAACAAAAGAGCCGTCCTTGGCTTAGTGGGTACTCTTGCCTGCTAATACAAGAAGACTCAAGTAGACGTGGGTTCGATTCCCGTCTGGAACTCGAAAATTTTTCGGGCTTTTTTCAGACGGAAAAAGAACCATGACTACGATATTTGTAAAAAGTCCCACTGGGCAAAATTGAATAAAAAAAAAACTCCCATTGGGCAAAACACCTGGTAATGGCCTAAGCTCGCCAGCAAAAGGACAATAAAAACTATTAAAAAAAAAAATAAAGCAAAAGAAGTAAAAGAACAAATGAAAATACAAACACACAGGAAAGAAGTAACAACCACGCAGTAACAAATGCTGCCAACAATGGCAAGATTACAAAACACACACACACAACAACTAACAGAAAAAAATACTAAAAAACAACTATACAAAACACAACATGCACAAAACATAACTCCAAAAAGATCACAAAAATAAAACGAAGTAAACTTAATGTAGAATAAACTGACACTTACCGATCTAGTGCAAATACGATTTTTTGGATACTGACACACACCACATCATATACAATTTACCAGGAAAATCCTTCGTAAAGCTCGATTTTCGCGGTAAATCTCGGGTATAAAAGGACCAGTGGAGAACTCTTTCCAAGTCGGATCCGAAATGAGACGACGCCGAGAAGAAAGGCAAGCATATCCTTAGTGGAGATCGCTGCCACTTCTCCGACAAGAAAGGCAGTCTTATCCTTAGTGGAGAACGCTGCCACTTCTTGAATCCTTTCCTATACACCCATCCATTTCGAGACACTTAGCTATAATAGCTCGCGATAATCAAAAATTTTTATAAAAATCCAATTACACTTAGAAAACTCACCAGACACATGTGCATCACACCGGAAAAACACTGATTCAAATCAAAACTGCCGGTCGATTAGAGTCATATCAAAAACACATAATCGAGGTTCATCGACACCTGTTGCATTCGCGTTAAATTAAAAAACAGAGTTACCAACCGTAGATAATTGAACGGCAAATTCAAACTTTAAAATATATAAAATTACATGGAGTGTCAACTTTGTAAATTTTATCTGTACAATTCATGACAGATAAATAGATAGTAATTATTTATGAATATATATATATATATATATATTCTTATAATCAAATATACTATTTCATTACTCATTGATACACAGTCATGCCTTGTTCTCAGTCATCACTTATTAAATAAGAAAAGAACCCTTACAGACCTTTTTTCAGTATGTCCATCAACTAATTTATTAAATGATGGTGAGCGAGAAATATGGAGAGAGAGAGAGAGAGAGAGAGAGAGAAATAGACTATTCTACATCTTTAGTTTTAAAGATTTCATGAATTTTAAAGAATTTCAAGTCTCAAATTTTCCGAGCTACTTCGACTCAGCCAGAGTAAGCAATTTTCTTAAAATCACGATACAAAGTAAGCATAGAACGTCCAGTATCAAGAATACAATTAAATAAATTGAATTGAAACAGTGACAAACCGTGCTCTGAGTATATAAAGAAACGTACTAAGCGTTAAAGCGCACAGAGAGTTTGGAGATCAAGAAATGGCATGTAACAAATGGGTAGAAAAACTTCTATCGTCAAGGGCTATTCTCACTCTGGTGTAATAAATAGTACGCTTAATAACGATTTCATACACTCTTCTTCCGAGTGAGCAAATTTTGGGCTCAAGATTTAAAAAATATTTATGCATTAAAAAGTTGATTTAAACAAAAAAAAAATATATGAAATATCGATATTCCCTGTCGCTTCCAGAATCTTCTCGTTTTTCCGAATTTGTGTAACATTTTAGTATTTCATATAGAAACGTGTCGGGGTAATAATAATTTATAAAGCTCTAATTTTTAAGTCAGTAATTATGTTTTGATAAAAATGTTGAATTAAATAATAATTATTTATTGATAATTTCGTATTTCGCAGTTGTCGATTATAAATTTTTAAGGAAAACTGTAGGACCAATTAGCAGCTTCTCAAATAAGGAAAATCAATTTCGGTTTCGTATGTCCCTCTACATTGTATACATTATTATGACTGTTATATCATTTTTACTTCTATACAAATTCTACTCATTTTGATCATCGCAGACAGAGTACTATACTTGAATCAAATTCTCGGTAGTTTAGGTGAGCCGAGAGCCGAGTGCATTCGGGGAATAGGTATGATTGACAGGTCTGTGAGTATCTTACCACACTGAGAGAAGATCCGCGCTTTAGCCGTCCGGCGACGGTACGCAGCTATACGAAATACGTGTACAGCAACTGTACGTTCGCATCTGACTGTAGCACTCCGGCGGCCGGGCAGCAACGCTACGGCAGCGGGCAGCAGCGCTCCGGCGATCGGAACGCTGAGGTCAGGTTCGGCGCTTTCCGGCGTGTGCCGGGCGGCAGAGCTCCGGTAATTGGCTCACTAGCAGCACGGAAATGAGGCGGCGTAGCTGTACTAGGTCCCGGACGGCTAGCGGGCGAATATTCTCTCAGTGCAATGTTAAACAAAATACGGTTAAAAAGAAAAGACGATGTCTTACTACTTATTGTATTTTGTTTATTGCTCGTTCAGTCTGATCTGTTTAATCAAACGATCAACATATCGATTTCGTATTTCGCGGATGAGTATTTTAATATGATACGCTTGTATTTTCGAAATGGTGAAAGCGCTTTTCGTGCTGCCGCTGAGTACGCACCAGCATACCCACGCGCCCGACACCCGAATGCCTACGTGATAGACGGTGCTATACGTCGGCTTCGGAAAACATGAAATGTAATGCCTGTTAGAAATGGAGGACGACCGTGGGATGTGCGACTTCCTGAGGTGGAGGAAGAAGTTTTGGCGCGAGTGGCAGAAGATCTTCGGACGAGTACTCGGGCGATCGGGAAGGACATGGGGATTTCGCATACTACATTACATAAAATTTTGAAGGCTGAGCAGTTGCACCCGTACCACTTCACCAAGGTGCAATCCCTACTCCCCTGCGATTACGCTCCGCGCCGAAACTTTTGTCGACGTTTCTTGGAGCGGACCAGGGAGGAAGAGCTGTTCCCGAGGCGCGTGCTGTGAACGGATAAGTGTACATTCACAAAGGATGGATTCTTCAATGCCCATAATTATCATCATTATGCAGCAGAGAACCCATTCCTTACATGAGACTCAAAGTCCCAGCACCGCTTCAAGATCAACGTCTAGGCCGGTGTGAACGATAACGAAATAGTAAGTTTTTTTTTTAATTCTTAATTACGTTTCTGGTGATCGTTTTGAAAATAATTAACAAAAATTCTAGATATAGTGTTCTTGATAGATTATATTCTTATTTTTGGAATACCGCCCTCAAAATTATTCTAGAATCTGATTTAAAAACGTTATAGCATATTTGTAGAGAAAATTGAGTAATTTTTGTGATTTTTTTCAAAAATTCGAGCTCAGACCTGCAGTCAAGTTAACTGCTCTTTAAAAAAACCCTTTATAATAATATTAAACTCTCGAAATGGAACCTTATAAAAATTATCTAAAACTGCTGCAAGTTTTATAAACGAATTTTTATTGTATTTCTGATCTTTACATTTACTACAATAATAATAAGTTTCATAGCAATTTTTTGAAAGCAAGCTGCATTTACCTAGTTAGCAAACTAAAATGTTCAGGGACATATGAAACTGAAATTGATCCTCCTTATTTGAGAAGCTGCTAATCGGTCTTACAGTTTTCCTTAAAAATTTATAATCGAGAACTATGAAACACGAAATTATCGATAAATAATTATGAATTAATTGACCATTTTGATAAAAAAATAATTACTGACTTAAAAATAAGAGCTTTATAAATTATTATTACCACTACACGTTTCTATATGAAATACTAAAATATTACACAAATTCGGAAAAAAGAGAAGATTCTGGGAGCGATAGGGAAGGTCGATATTTCACATATTTTTTTTTATTTAAATCAACTTTTTAATGCATAAATATTTTTTAAATCTTGAGTACGAAATTTGCTCACTCGGAAGAAGAGTGTATGAAATCGTTATCGAGCGCACTATTTATTACACCAGAGTGAGAATAGCCCTTTACGATAGAAGTGGTACAAGGATTACTTAAGCAACACATTTGTTACATGCCATTTCTTGATATCCAAATTCTCTATGCACTTTAACGCTCAGTACGTTTCTTTACATACTCAGAGCACGGTTTGTCACTGTCAATGCAACAATAAGATTCTAAAAATGCAGTGCAATTGAAAGCAATACCGAATAATAATATTGTACTTAATATTGTATTCAACAACGAGAAAAAAGAAACTGAGAATAGGGATTGATAAAACGCCAGAAATAGAAATTCTTTAAACCTTTAATTTATTTTCTAATATTTCATATTTCAGTGGTTGGAAAGAATTTTTCCTTTTTTTATTTCGTAGCAAGTTGTATAATCTAGATCAATGTCTTGAATGTGAGTTATTTTACTTAAATTTAAAATAACTCTTTTTTAAATCATCTAAATAAATTAAATACATATTTTCGTAATCCAAATTTAAAAGGTATGAATTTGCACTTATCCTTTGAGATGCTCACCTACTTTTCATTCTAAATATGTTGCGTACCGTGGGCTAGTACAATAAGCAGAAACTGTGAATCAATAACAATAAAGATTGGTGATACATACATACTGAATTTTTTTCGAAATTTTTTTATATAAATATACTGGAAAAAATACAATTGCATGGTGGTTCGGATACTTCAAAAGCATGTATTTTAATTGTCGTCTCCTTGTTGGTTTAAAAGGTAATTTAAAAAATATAAAATAATCTTGCTGTAAAGTTACACTTGGAGAGCATAGGAAGGATAACGCTACCACGATCAAGCGCAGATCCGTAACTCTATCGTATAAGAACGCTGCTTACGAAAGCGCACTGCTCCCAATAACGGCGTAAGAGCTATACAAAATAGATGGCAACGCAGCGTCATTACTATACTCGTACGAGAATTTCGTCAATCTACTTTTTTGGGGGACGATTTTTCCGGACGTTTACGTAAAAAGATACAGCGCCGTAAGCTGTGAAGATGAAATCTATTTCGACGGATACACGTTTAATCATTAGTGTGATTTTGCTATAATAAAGGAGCAGCATATTTACACAGGTAAAGTGTAACGAGAAGAAACTGATTAATCGAGAGCGACAAAATAGTATACTCTACAGAATTGATCATTTTGTACTAAATTTTTTAATCTAAAAATTCTCAAAGCTGTAAATAAGCCTTTCCGTAATGGCTTACTTTTAAATAACTTACAGATAGAGTAAATATTTATCTATGTATTTTATAATGAACATCATTGTGCGACGATGTAAATGTACCACGAAAAATGTGAGAATCGGGAGAGATCATAAAGCCATACTTTTGACACTTGAATGAATAAGAATTTCAGATTTCAAAGGTTCAAATGATAGCTTAACGTTTGAATAAATATTTTCTAAAAACTAGCAGCGGATTATTGCGGCATATAAGTGCAATACGGAGTAATTAATAAGTACGAGCCAACCTTAATCTCAAGATTTTCCATAATTTAACTCAATTTTTTTTATTTAGTAATACTTAAATGAACTTTGTGCTCCGGGGTAGCGTAGCAAAAAAATAAATCAAGACTCGAGAGCGAGGTACATGGTCAAATCAATTATAACAAAAATTTTGTTCTCGTATTCCAACATTCGTTAACATTTGAGTAGTTATTTGACTTCTTAGATATTTTTTTTCAAAAGAGCTGCATATTTTTCTTTATTTCACGCAACAAAAAATATTTAGTAGAATATTTAATAATAATATTGGAATATTCATCAGTAGGAGAGTACCTATTTGATTCTTTCTTATGCAAGGGCGGTAAGTACAGGACTTTCTCTCATGTACGAATAGTTTCGCCCGAGTGTCAAAGAATACTTTATGGAACATTTTGCGAAAAGCTTGATTTATCGCACGCGGAAAAAATACACTTGCATTAAATTGAACTTCTCATACTTTGTGTCATAAAAAACGATTCAATACGTGAGCGTGAAATAGGTTTCATACTCGTGTGCCGTTTTCACACTCGCTTGCGTCAATTTGTCGCATTTTGCGTAATCGCACTAGTTTTGTATAAGTATAGCACTTGACACACTCATTACGTATGCAAAAGAAATTAAATTGATATTTCAAATTATAGATTTCTGTCAGTTATAGGCATCGCTCAATGTTTTCAAAATGAACTTTATTGCACTTCATAAAGAAAGAACAATTTTTAAATCAATGGACACAGATATTCAGGCCCGATGATTGTGATCATTGTGCACCAGAATCGGGAATGCCTCGTTAGCTGCTAAAAATCACAACAGTGTTAAAAATTTTAATGCATTATTTTTTCATGCAGGGCATAAAATAGAATTTTATGTTTAAAAAATGAAGCCTGAAATCAAATTTTCCGCTTACTGAATTGATAATAATTTAAATTATTGATTTACAGCGACAATTTAAATAGTCAAGTTTCATGAAATGCATTAGCCTTTTATCTGAGATACTCGAACATTATGAATTAAATTAATTTCTAAAATATTGATTTTCGGTGTGTGCGAATTGGTTTTTGTTATTTTTTCTCGATATTTCAGATAATTTTATAAATTACACTATTTTTTCAGCAAAATAATACTAAATTAAATTATTAATGTGGTATGCAACATAAGAATTATTATCAGTTTTTCACTTACTTAATAATAAGTCAAAAGAATTAGAATCTGATTTTACGCTAGACGTTACTTAATTAAAAATAAGGAATTGACTATGAACTTTCAACAATGCAGTCGACCTGCCGAATTTTTATCGCAGAAACCGCAACAGCCGAACGACGGCGCGAGACGAGAGACGGCGCACTATGTGTTATTTTCCAATTTTTTTAAAAAAAATTAAATATCTTGAGAAAGTGCATTTTGAAGGTAAAGGAATTGCCTTTAAAGGAAAACTATTAACTTAGTGTTCTGTAGCAGATAAGACCCTTAGATTTACCTTAAATCTACCATCTTTTTGCATTTTTTTTGGTTTTTCGCCGATAGCTCTTTTGAAAC